>JANQAP020000052.1:389533-451371 GCA_026874005.2 Erythroxylum coriaceum
TTGGTGTGGCCACTTTGTTTACAATGCTCACACCACTTCTTATGATTTTTCTTACTGGATTCACCACGTGATAATAGAGCAGAAGCTTCATTCGTAAATAATGGAGTTACATTTAGTTCTTCTTTCGGTTCTTCTTTTAGCATGATTTTCCTCCTTGCTGCTTCCATCCTAACTTCAAAAAATACTTCCTTAGCTGTAGGCAAAGGCATTCTACTTAAGATTCTTCCACGAACATCATCCAAGTTTTTATTGAGGCCAGTCAAAAATTCAAAGACTCTCCTTTTCAATTTTCTGGTTGTGCATCACTGCATCTTCCTTGCACCTCCACTCTTCATCTGACAACAGGTCAAGTTCCTGCCACAATGTTATCATTTCAATCCAGTATTCTGTAACTTCTCTGTCACCTTGTTTCATTTGCCACAACTTTGTTTTTATCTCATAAATCCGTGATGCATCCTCTTCATCAGAGTAGGACTATCGCACTCCTTCCCAGATTTCTCGAGTTGTTGGCAGAAACATAAAGATCCGTTTAATTGGTGGTATCATGGCGTTGATAAGCCATGACGAGACCATGGAATTATCTGTCTCCCATTGTCGTGTAGCTTGTAAGTTTGTTGAGTCTGAAACATTCCCATCTCCGATGATAAAGCTCAGCTTCCGTCTTCCTCCAATAGCGAATTTCATAACTTGAGCCCACTCTCGATAGTTTGTTCCATTCAGTTTATCAAAAACAATCATAACTAAAACTCCCTCAATACCAGAGGTCATTGATGACTGACCTCCAGTCTGGTTTGAGATTGGGATTGCCGTGGAGGATCCCTCAAGATTGGAAGTCATTTCTTGACTTTTTGGGATTGTCTCCTCGGTTTCACTCTCTCTATCACATGGCTCTGATACCATGTGAATCAGAGCTAATTTGCTCTATATCTCTTTATTAGAGACTAAAGTATATATATTCACAAATAGGGTTTACAGAAAAAGGTAGAAAATCTGTACAGATATAGAAATATAATCCTAGGATACTGTATATCTATAAGATACTGATATCTAATCTAACAGATTTTATTATGATCAGATCATGATATTATGAGATATACATATCTTGACCACATAAAGCCTCCAAACTGTTACGTTCTCGTAATAATCATTGATTCAAATGTCACATACCATAAGATAGATAATATATCTATCCTCCCTTTCAATCATACAAAACTATCTAGCTAGTGGACTTGTTACTTCTATTGTTCTGCAATAGCTAATCCTACGTCATCCCTCCTGGTATCTTTTGTTCTCTACATACCTGAGTTATCTATCAAATTTGCTCCTCTAATAAATCACTTAAGCCGTTGATTATTTTCTTAATGATTGTAAATAAAATCCCACTGCAGTGAATAGGTTGATTTGTTGCTTCATAGTAAGCTTTGTGATACAAACTGGCAAAGATTAGAACTCCTTTTGATAATCTTCCACCGTTGCTATCTACTTTAGGTTGACCAATTCAAGGGGGTTGAAGCTCACAGGAGAATCAAACCTCAGGTGACCTTGTTCTTTAAATATCCCCCGATTCATACCTGCCTTCTCTTGCTTCACCTTTAAAAAAATAGTTGTTCCTCCCCATTAAGATGGAATACTGCCAATCCCTCCTCTCCTTTAGGCATTCGCTGATTTTTAAAGAATTGTTTTACATTTATGGATCCAAATTAACAGATTATCAGTACCATCATATGAATGAAATTTTAATTTAGAATACCCAGAAATAGTAGTCCATCCAACTTGCCCAACACTTATTTCCTCCCTTTGGTATCTACAGAACGGTTGTTGCTCCTTACCTCAGGTCCTTATTGTGCCCCTCCAGCTGTGAGTTCAAGAACTTTTTGTTGGACTGTTGGCAATCCTCCACTATAGACAACCTCTACTCGATATTTCTCATGAACATATCCATTCAACTTGACTAGTCTACAGATTCGTCCATGACATCAAGCTCTGGTACCAAATTAATATGTATTTTTTGACATCAAGCTCCGATACCAAATTAATATGTATTTTTTGCATAGGATCTAGTTATGGGAAAACTCACAGGGAAATTATCTCTTCCCTAGCTATAATTCTTCCCCTTTCTACGACATATGGTTGCTAATTAGAGAACTCATCCTTGACAAACTTGCTAACTATTTTTTTATGAAAATTTCTGTCTACATTCTTATTCATTGCAATTGCCTTTAATAAGCTAAGTACATAAAGTTCTTAAGAAGTAAATAGAAGACTTATGAAAATAATAAACTTTCTAAATAATATAACTACTACATAAATAAGATAACTACTATCTAAATAAGATAACTACTAAATTATTTCCTAATCAAGTTGATATTCTTGTATATTTACTTTCCTAAGAATGCATCGTACATATTAGTACTCTAATTAGATTGATTGTCGTTTCATTTGGAAAAAAAATTCAGCCTCAACTCGATAAATTCTCATGAACATATCTTTCAAATTGACAAGTCTACATAATCATCCATGACGTCAAGCTCTGATACCAAATTAATGTATTTTTGCATAGGATCTAGGCATGGGACAACTCACAAGAAAATTATCCTTTCCTTTGTTAGAAATCTTCCCCTGTCTATGACGTATGGTTGCTATTTAGAAAACTCCGTCCTTGACAAACCTTTTTGTCTAATTATTTTTTACAAAAGATTTAACTACTTTCTTATTCATTGTAATGCCCTTTAATAGGGTTAGTACATAAAGCTTTTAAGAAGTAAAATAGAATAAGAATCTACTAACTTATTCTCCTACTAAAAATAGACTTGTGAAAAATAATAGACTTCGTAAATAAGATGAGATAACTACTGCAATTACTTCCTAATCAAGTTGATCTTGTATATTTGCATTCCTAAAAATGCATCTTGCATATTAGTACTCCAATTACACTGATTGTCATTTCATTTGGAAAAAAAAAAAAATTCAGCACCTACTCGATATTTGTCATGAACATATCAATTTGGCTTAACAAGTCTATAGAGTCATCCATGACATCAAGCTCTGAAGCCAAATTAATGTGTTTTTTGCATAAGATCTAGTCACAAGACAACTCACGGGGAAATTATCTTTTCCCTTACAGAATTCTTCCCCTTTCTAGGACCTATGGTTGCTGATAGAAAACTCGTCCTTGACAAACTTTCTGTCTAACTATATTTTATAAAAAATTCTGACTACTTTCTTATTCATCATAATGCTGTTTAATAGACTTAGTAAATAAATTTTTTTAAAATAAAATAATAAGAATCTGCTAATTTATTCTCCTACTTAAAATAGACTAATGAAAATAATAAACTTTGTAAATAAGATGAATACTACCTAAATAAGGTAACTACTGTAATTACTTTCCAATCAAGTTGATCTTCTTCTATATTTTCTTTCCTAAGAATGCATCTTGCAAATTAGTACTCCAATTATGTCATTTCATTTTTTTAAAAATTCAGCAAAGTTGATTGGTATCAATCATGTAAAAACAAGACATCGTTTGAGTTTCCCGAGATTGATTACATTTGTAACTAGATATGTATATCACGAAATGTTTTACTTCAGCTTGAGAGGAACTGACATTAGTCGTGAATCCTAAAGTTAAGGAATATCAAATTTTGATCATTGACCCCAGAATCAAGGCTGTTTCTTAACTAGTATCCACAAGCATTACAAAGTTTGCACACATGCAGGCGACTCGGTACATATCAACATTTTACACACTGTTTACATTATTCAAGGACAAACACAACTCGTTCTCGGTGTAAACATGTTTTCCTAAGATATCTGAATTCGAATCAAAACCAATACAAAAATGTATATGAAATCTCCTTCTTTAGTCATTTAAGTGGAGGAATGAGTGAACTTTGTGTAGGAAGTGCACAGCAAGGCTTCTTTGTTTACAATGGCCCTAACTTTGATCATGGACAGCATCTCTCTCACAATTTTAACAGAGCCAATCAGAGGACAAGAAAGCAAGTAGTTGAGTGTTTGAAAATGAAAAGCTTCAAAATACATAACAAGATGTAAGAACTTAGCTATTGTTCTGTAACTGAACAAAGATTTTATGAGCAATCCTACATGTGTTTGACCAATTGGTAAGTTTGATTAGTAGGGATTCCAAGTACAACAGCTAAAAGCCAAGGTCTCACAAGTTTAAGAAAAACATCATTCCAAGGGTAATAACAATTTTCAAATTGTAGAGCCTTCAATTATACTACAATTAAGGGTGATATCCTGATTCTTGGCTGTATGTCAAACATTTTTACACACTACGGTTCTCTTGAATTTCTAAATATTTCACATCTCAATGAGTTAATATCAAATGAAAACTTCTTTTCATTACATTTCCCCAAACTTTTCTTGATCACCTTTAATGCAATATCACTTGCACAAAGTGAAAAGAGAAAAGGAAAAATAAGCATAGAACTGGGCTTGAAGTTCTCAATAAGTTAACAAAAATGCAATCATATCATAGTCAGGACTGATAATGTAGCTGTCCTAAACAACCAAAAATCAATAAGGAAGCATATCGAAGAGAAAAGTAAATATCCTCATCAGGTAACAGCCTAGTCCATCAAATCTCAGCAGTCCACTACTAAGGTTTGTCATTCATGTCATCCCACAACAGAATCTGAAAAGCTTAGTGCTGAAAAATATTTCTTACCTTGCTACATAAACGCCATGACCTTCTTCTGGAAGAAAACCTAGAGCACGCACTGCAGGATGAGGATCCTGAACAATACATCCGCACCAATTTACACAACGTGTAGTGCCATTTCCATCTCTAACATCTGTTCCTACCAGAAGATCAATTTCGTTTCCCTGGTAAACCAATAAATCACAATTTGAACCATTGGACCAAAATAACATGAAATCAACAAATGGAGAACACGTGAAATAAATACCAAACGTAAAAGAAATGAAAGAAGCAAACCCGCTTGATTACCTGCCTGAATATGGTCATATTAAGTTTCCCCTCATCATTATCACTTTTGTCTAAAGCTTGGCAAGCACTCTCAATGTCATGAAAGCAGGTAACAGGTTCTTTATTAACTGCTAAAACCATATCCCCTTGTTCTAATAGATTTTCTGCTTTTGATCCAGCCAGGCAACCTTTCACACGTAAAACTTGTCGTCTTATTGGATCTTTCTTGACAAGGGCCTAGAAGATATGACATCAAAAATTAGCATCCTCATTCATATCAATTGCCTGCCATATTAAATATGTTTTTTTTTAACATGCTAACAAAATCGATGATGATAACAAAAAGAGCTCCTGCAATTCTCTTCAGAATCCATAACCAATCTGACCACTTCATTCCATTGTCATCATAAAAAAGTTGTTCTATTTTGAATTTTTGTACAATTCAAATAAGCAGGTAAGCATACTTCACCAACTTTTCAAACAAGACTTCCATTAATATCTATTACTTTTTTGACTTCCACACAGCATATAAATTCAGTAAAGTTGACACATTCAATGTAAAACATTTCTAGCTCCATCAACACTTCACAGCAAAGTCTAAAATGATCATCACGATCTCCAGTAAATAGCAATAGCAAATATCAACTACAAACATTCCCATAAAAATCGAGTGGGAATTCCTATGAACATAATATTCCATTTAGGTAATGAAACAGTGAAAACTAGACAAGGAAAAGTAAAAGAAGTAAGTTCTCCTGTTAGGATTTCAAAAGCAACAAAGATAGTACTATTTGGAGTAACAAAGTACAGAGAGAGCATCAAGAATAAACCAAATTTGGAATGAACTGACGACAAGGAGACAGACAAAGGGATGTAGAGTATGCAGCATTCAGAAAAGAAGAAAGCATACTTGGACCCAATTGTCACTCAGACCAAAACTCCGTGCCTTAGATAGCAATGTTGGATAAAGCTCAACCTCTAACATTCTAATGAATGGCATTGACCTTTTGACGCCATTTATGAGAAGAGTTGATCCATTTTCCCCATGTACAATTTTTTCAAGCACCTGGCTGATTGTATAGATGGGGATACCTCTGACAAATTGATGATCTTCAGATGTGTTACAACCAAATTTCAACTGAAATAAAAAACAGAAAACATTAGAATACGTACAAATAAGAGTAGAATACAGATATTACATTAGTAGTTGATACCTGAGTTGAAAAGCTCGCCCAGATAGCTTGAACCCTTCCTTGCTCATCAGTTAGCACACCCGAAAATGTACTTCCAAAATCTGGAATATCTTAAAATGAGACAACAAAGAAAGAAGCTAATTTTTGGCAACCAAAAGAGAATACTCACCAGTATCAAGCTCAATAACTTCCATATTTGTTGCTCTATAACGAGGACAATCAGCAGAGCCAATATTCAGAGCAGCACAAGGATTTGTTACAATAGATTTTCTAGATGTTGCTTGCAGACTTCTGCTCAACCCCACAAGATAAACAGAATCCCCACGACGCAATGCTGGTTCTGTGTCACAAATTAAAAGCACTGCTTCTTAAAAGTGAATATTTCACTATAGAAAGGAAATGGTCCATTATAGTAAAGAAATTCAAACCCAGTCTCAAGAAACCACTCAACCCAAAAGCTTAAGCTAACGGGTGAGGCTCACATAATATTTTATGACGATATATCACAAAAAATTTTGGACAAGCACAACAGATCACAACTGCACTACAAATAAGGACGATACGACTTGAATTCGAGACCTTTTGGGTTGAGTGGCTTCTTGAGACTTGGTTTGAAACAACTCATCTCAAAAGCTTAACTGTTGAGGCTCAGGAATGAATCATATATACTTTTGGAAACCTATTCATCTTAATCCACTGATAAACTTTTGAAAGATATCCTAAATATTTGCAATTATGTACTATATTTAGATAGTTGAGAGGTTTGTGAGCAGAATTTGAGGAAGTATTATGTCATTGTCAATTAAAAAGATTAACTACCTTTTCGTTTCTAGTTGAACTCTTTTTGATTGAGAAAGTTAAGAAGAATACAGATTCTGAGTTTGAATTTAGAAATGATACATTGTGGCTAAAACAGAGACTATGTGCCTAATGTTGATGATCTGAGGAAGGAAATTGTAGAAGAAGCTCATATGGCTGCTTATGCTATGCATCCTGGTACTACCAAGATGTATAACACAGGAAAAGATGTATTCAGCCATTATTTTCACAACTTATTCTCTGTTTTTTATGGCATCAGAGCAGAAAGTAAAATCCTAAGGTTGAATCATTTTTTTTTAAATGTCTGAGGTATCGCCTGGACAAACAAACCTTCTCAATCACCTTTGTTAGAACTTCAAGCCATCTGAAAGCCATCCTATTCAAATTACTACAATCAAATTAAATGGTGACAATTTTCTTCGTCGGTCACAATCTTTTTGCCTTTATATCAAAGTGAGAGGCAAGATCGGATATCTCACATGAGATACTCAGAAGCCCAACATGAAGGATCCAACCTATGCCAATTGGGATGCCAAAACTCAATGGTGATGACGTGGTTGGTCAATTCCATGGCTGAAGAGATAGGTGCAAACTATCTCGGTTATTCTACAGCAAAGGAACTATGGGACAACGTTTCAGAGATGTATTCAGATTTGGGAAATCAATCCCAAGTTATGAGTTAACCCTACAACTTGGGGACATTTGCGAAGGTGAGAATTCTGTGACAACTTATTTTAATTCTCTTAAAAGGGCTTGGCAAGACCTGGACTTATTCATGATTATGAGTGGAAGTCACCTGATGACTGCAATCATTACAAGAAGATAGTGGATGTCGGCCAAATCTTCATATTTCTTATAGGTCTAAATATTGAATATGATGAGGTTTGTGGCTGAATTATTGGAAGAAAACCTCTGCTTTCAATCAGCGAAGTATTTGTAAAGGTACGAAGAGAAGAGAGTCAGAGATGTGTGATTCTGAGAAAGAAATCTGCAGGTATAACTGGGTCCGTTCAAGTCAGCTATAAAACTTCCCAAAATCAGTGAGTAGGAGACAAAAGTAATCTACGCTGTGACTATTGTGGAAAGTTACGTCATACCAGAGAAAATTGCTGGAAATTAAATGGCAAAACATCAAATAGCAAGGCAAAAAGATCTGGTTAATAAAGCACACATGCAGCCAATGTGACAGAGTCATCTCCATTCAGTAAAGAACAATTAGATTATCTTTTTAAACTGAAAAAATCCATTCCATCTTCCAATGTTCCTACCAGTTCTGTGGCACAAACAGTACTGATTCTTTAGCAATTTCTGTTCTTGGGAAACCAGTCCTAGGATCATCGATTCAGGGGGCAGTCCTCAATTGTTTGGTTCATATTATCCATGTTCTTCTATTGAAAATATTAAAACAGCTAATGGCAGTTCCTCACCTATAGTAGTCAAAGGGAATATTAAAACTTCAACAAAATTTTCTAAAAATCAGCTCCACAAGTTCCAAAACTTGCTTGTCTGCTTTCCATTAACAAATTGACCAAAGATTATACCAGCTTTGTTATCTTCTCTCCTTTCACATGTGTTTTCCTGGATCAAAACTCAGGGAAGATGATTGGAATTGCTAGAGAAATGAAAGGGCTGCACTACCTTGGTGAAAATGCTTTGGGGAATAAAACCGCTCATGGATTAGATAGTACTAGTTCAAACTTTGTCTATGATCAAGTCATGTTATGGCATAGGAGATTAGGACATCCTAGTTTTCTATATCTTAAACATTTATTCCCTAGATTATTCAAAGGAATTGTTTGCCCGAAATTTCATTGTGAAGCTTGTCATTTAAACAAAGATCATCGTGTTTCTTTTCCAATAAAATCTTATTTAGCTTCAAAACCAGTTTATTTGTTTCATCGTGATGTTTGGGGCGCATCCAAAGTTAAAACACTTTCTGGAAAAAATGATTTTTAACATTTATTGATGACCACCCAAGAGTATGCTGGGTTTCTTTGTTGGAAGACAAGTTTGAAGTTGAACGAAGGTTTAAAGAGTTTTTGCTTATGATTGAAAATCAATTTCAAACAAAAATTGGCATTGTAAGAACAGATAATGGGATAGAATATTTCAATAAGTATTTAGGAACATTCCTTCTAGAAAAAGGTATCATTCATCAATCCATTTGTCGTGACACACCACAACAAAATGGTATTGCTGAAGGAAAAAATAGGCATGTAGTTGAAGTTACTCGGCCACTTATGTTTTCAATGAATGTTCCTAAATATCTTTAGGGTAATGCACTCTTAACTGCTTGTTACTTAATAAATAGAATATCCTCTCGAGTTTTGAAATTTGAAACACCTTTACATGTCTAAAAAAATTCCTTTACTACTTCTAGGATAACGACTGATCTTCCTTTAAAAGTTTTTGGTTGCACCTGTTATGTGTATGTGCCACATATTCTTGGATCAAAACTAGATGTGAAAGCTGAAAATTGTATTTTCATTGGCTATGCATCTAATAAAAGGGGATAGAAATGTTTTAATCCAGTCACAGAGAAATTTTTTGAAAACATGGAATGTAAGCTTCGTTGAAGATCAACCTTACTTCCAAAAAGACTTTCTTCAGAGGGAGAACATAGTAGAAGAAAATAATTTTTCAGAAACTTTACCTATTCCAGAAATGTCTATGCCTTTAGTTGAGAATATGAAAACTAGTGGCAGTTCTCTTAATCCTACTTTGCTAGACATTACTTTATCAAAGACAAGGGGAGAACATAATCCTCAACCTGAGCTTCATGTTTATACCAGAAAGAAGTTTCACAAAGGGACTACAGCTCCAGTTATTTCTTCAGCGAATATTCAATCAACTTTTCCAAATGATGGTTCTACAACTCAGTGTAACCTACCTTCCAACTTTATTCCTCCTCCATCTGTTGGTTTACAAAATTTGACTTCTTCAAATCTTGATCCTCCAAAAGGAACTATTACATGCCCTAAACATCCTATCGCACAATACCTATCATATGAAAATTTGTCAAATACTCATAGAGCATTTGTGTCTATGATTTCTAGCCTGTTTGCTCCAAGGACTGTTCAAGAAGCATTGGGTGATCCGAATTGGAAATTAGCTGTGATGGAAGAAATGGACGCTCTTAGGAAAAAAAACATTTGGGGTGTCACTGACCTACCTAAAGACAAAAAGACAGTTAGGTGCAAATGGGTGTTCACAGTAAAGTGTAAAGCTGACGGAAGTGTGGAAAGATACAAAGCGCAACTCGTAGCAGAAGGATTTACCTAGACTCATGGTATTGACCACCAAAACATTTTTGCATTTGTTGCTAAAATTAACTCATCAAAATACTTCTTTATCTTGCAGTTAATCTTGTGTGGTCACTTCATCAATTTGATGTGAAAAATGCATTTTTGAATGGAGATTTGCAAGAATTGTATATGGAACTGCCACCCAAATTAGACGAAAAACTTGGAAGAGGCAGTGTGCAAACTGAAAAACGCTTTATGTGGACTAAAGCAATCTCCAAGAGCCAGCGTTTTGGAGATGTTATTAAGAGACATGGATTCTCACAAAGCTAAGCTAATCACAACTTGTTCTACAAACATTCCATCAATAAGTAAAAAACAAGTGTGGTGGCAGGGAGCATTTCATAACAAGACTGCAATCTCCCTAACTAGTAATCTAGTTCTACATGACATTACAAAGCATATAGAAGTGGACAAGCATTTCTTTAAGGAAAAGATAGATGGTGGCATGATATCCTTGTCTTACATACCTACTGCGAACCAAATAGCAGATATACTGACCAAAGGACTTCCTAAGGCACAATATGAGAATTTAGTTACCCAGTTTTCCATGAGCGATATCCACATGCCAGCTTGAGAAAGGAGTGTGGAAAGATATCCAAAATATTTGTAACTATGTACAATATTTGACTATGTACTATATTTAAATAGCTGAGAGGTTTGTGAGCAGAATTTTAGGAATTATTATTTCATTCTTAATTAGGAAGATTAACAACCTTTTGTGTTTCCAGCTGAACTCTTTAAATACTTGTACATCAATACAAGAAAGGATGTATTCAGCCATTATTTTCATAACTTACTCTCTGTTTTTTATAAGTGCAGAAAAGTGCATGAAAGCATGATTCTAAAGTTTCAGCTCAAGGCATGCTACATCATACTTTGAAATACAACATTCAAGAAAACCCAGAGACTGAGCATACCAGGGAGCAATTCAGCAGCTCGAACCATTTTAGCACCACCAGCTCCTAAAGCTTTGGGATCATATGCGACAAGAGCATAATTATGAACCGGATGGAGAAAAACCACCTAGAGTGGAAAATAGTAATTGATCAAGATGGTATGCAATAGTATTACCATATGAAAAGCATTTATTCACACCTTAAAAACTTACCTCTCCAGGAATTTCAATAGGAAAAGCAGCAAAAGACAACATAACATCTGATGCAGATATTGCAACTGTGTTCTTGTCAACAACAACCAACCCCATGTCTTCAGAATGATATATGATCACGCCAGTCCCAAAAAAGTGTTGGGAATGGACACCATCAAGCATAATCGATGGTGGAACATGAACCTATGAGCAAAAATGGTGAATCTTGTTCCTGTAAATACTTCTGAACTAACCTAAGCTCTTAATGGAACAGCTTCACAAATAAAATGCAGCAGAAGAGACACTGTAAACAAAAGCAATGATAATGACAGCCATATAAAACAAGCAGAAAAAGGAAACACTGAAGACCGAGTATAGGTTCAACATGCAAATCAAGGAAAGTAGTTCTCTTGCAGCACATGATTTCATTATATCAGAACAGGTAACCATCACCATAATACATTGAAGAAAAAGTTAGAAAACAAAAAAGAAAAACAAATAAAGGCAGGAGTGAGGACACCCATAGTTTCTAACTAATATACTACTGGCCAATCAACAAGAACCAACAAATATGCCAAATGAATGCAGCATGGTCAACGAATAAAGGACTCTGAACAAAAAAGTAAAAAATTAACAAAACTTGCTGCATCTGTAAAAGGTAGAAACAAAAGACAGTAGTTATAAGGCTCGAAATCTCATCAGGATGAATCTAAGGTCTTCACATAATTCAACAAACAAAACCACACATTTAGGATATATGTATATAATTTTGCAACAACATTGATTACATGAACATCACAATACTAACAAAAGAAAATAAACAAGGGGGACCATCTCAACAAATCAACACAGGCAACAACAGTAAGAAATAACCTAAAGATAAGGCGGCTACAAACCTAAGCAATAGAGTGAACGTAATCATAATCTCAAATACTTTAGATTTACCTCAAGCATCACAAGTGTGGGCTCTATCACACTTTCTGCCAATGAAGCATTGGTTGCAGCTGCTGTTGCTCCTTGATATTCCCTCATAACCTCATTGTCCATAGCACTGATTCCTGAATTCACTTCTCCGATTTCAAGCAGGGAACAATTAGAAACAGCAATCCCAGTAGTTGCAATATCAGCAACCCTTCTCTTTTTGTTTCCAATATCAGAGTCATCCCTAGGATGTGATTCCTCATAAAGATGTTCACAATTAGTTTCCATGCTAGTAACCCCACCACCAGTCAACTCTAGGTTGGCACCTTGATCAATATGTTTTGTAGGAGTTCCCTTGTCAACCGATGAGACAATTTGTCCTAGGGCTCCTTGTCCATTGCTACCAATGCTAGATGTTATATGCATAGAATCAGGCGTGAAAGCAGGCTTTGCTATCCACAGCCCAGAGCAGTCATCACGAGTGTATATTTGAGGAGGAGCATACCATTCATGGCGATCAACCATTACAAGGACAGACTATAAACAAATTTAAATCAAATCAACAATATAAAATATGAAGTAGAATAACACATGCATGAACCACATACACAAGAAAAGCACAGCATAAGTACATAAGAATATATATCTTTAGACCTGTCCTGTCCATAGGCTGAAGAACATAACAGACTGAGGTCAATAGTCAAAATGGGGTTGAACCCAACCAAAAAGGGTACTCAAATGTATAAAATTAATTCTCAAATGTAATAAGAAAAATGCATCTATATAAATAAATTTTTGTTTAACAAGAAAACAACATTTCTTAGTGTACTTTGGAGTATCAGTTTAAAAGCAATGCAACATTAAATTCCTTATGTCAACATCTCAAAACAACACCTGATAAGCGTTACAGATTATAGAGATATGCATTGAAAGGATACAGATTGAAAGCTTGACCATAGGGATTATATTCTCCTGATTATGGGGATTACATTCCCTAATTAGTATTGATATACTTGTATATATATATATATGACCATATTTTGTACATAATGAAGTGTGAAATACAATACCTTTTCTCCTAAGTTTACATGAATTGTGAACTTAGAAAATTAGTTATTTACTTCATAATGAATCATACACTAGCCAATTCTCCTAGTTTAAATGGCAATATATTTGCAGACGGCATTCTAGACAGATGGCTAAATTTCCTAATTAATAGTACACCTTTTATACCAAAAAAATTGAAACTTCTCTCATGATATTTTAAGACCAGAATGTTCAATATATTAGTTGGATTTAATAGATAAAGTTTTAAACACTTTGTATAACATACATCATACTTGGCTGTAATAAAGCTTGATAATAAATAAGAATTGGTTATAGAATTGGAACAGAATAATAGATTGGAGTTTTAAATCAGTTCCTAACATAAAATGGTCATAAAGCAATAACAAAATTTATGAAAACCAAGGTGCTTTATCTATGTGTAAATTGATAGTAGAGGTAAGTCGGGCTAATAGTTTCCTATTTTGAAGTTGACAAGATCCTTTTACAGTCTAAGGTTCAAGGATTGTAGTTATGCTGGGAAGAACAATTAAGAAACCAACAACACCACATGCAATAGGTCATGCAATCCACATGGTTAAAAGAGAACTTAAACCATAACCTATATTAGGAAAGAAGCCAAGCTGAGGGGGCTCATTGGCATACTTCAATCGAAACTCAAAATAAAGGATCAGTTGAAGCGTACAAGGTTCAAATGCCCAACCAAAATTTGGCAATTTTTACCAACACACAACCAGATCTTAGGATAATTGGGTTATCGATGATACTGGAACCTTTTGGCAATCAATCACGAGAAAATTAAGTTTGACATGTAGGCCCACATGCAATGCATGGGTCATGAGTGAGAATATTTCGATAGTAGAGTCATGAAACAGTAGCTGAGAGCTTTCTCAACGTTGTCTCTTTTTTCCCTCTTCTTTTATCCTGGAAGTTTTCATAGCTCAAGGGATAAATCCACAATAGATCCTAAAATCCCAACAGTAATATGTTGCTCTTCCGTGACTATCAACTAAGAATTGCAATTCATGAAAATTCACTCAAAAGGAAACAAATCCAAAAAGGCATGACGAGTAAAAGAAGATTCACAGCTCAAGCAAACAAACATCATTTAAACAACAACTGCAAAGAAAAAGGAAAAAAAGAAAAACCGAAATGCACCTTTCTTCGATGACGATCCATGTAGCTTATATATTCTAGTGGTACTCCAGTTCCTCTAGGCAGCTTAGATAGAACTGAAATAAGATCATTGAGATGTGATATTTCCTGACCAGAAAATTTCTTAATGATTGCATGGCGCGGAACTCCAGCTCTAAAGAGCATATACCTGCAGTAGTTAAATTTACAAGTTCCAACATGAATAACCATTAGTAATTAGACAAAAAAAACATAGAAGATTCAACTGCAAAAGAATATTTTTTAATAATGATAAGAACAAAATAGTTCAAACACTTTGGTCAAATTCCTCAAAGGGAAGCATATGGAAACTATCATAGAGCAGGTTTGACATAGAGAATAGGAGAAAAATAAATTAAAACAAAAAACAATAAAAGTAATATATTAGGGAGCACAAATGGGGGAACAATTAAAGAGAACTTAATTTAGTCAGATTGCAAGACCCATTTAGGTATCACAACAAGAGGCAATTCGATTGAAGATGCAAAATGTGGATAATTATAAAAAAAGACTTACCCAGGTTCTGCAACATAAACCAAACCACAATGGAAGCGAAAATTTCTGGCCTGTTTCAATCAGACGTTAAAAAGGTCTTTGAGATTTTGGCAATGGTGAATTGTGGGCCTATAGAAATGCAGCAACAGATAACAAAGAATGTAAATATCATTAAACTCCGGTTAGTGATAGCATGCAATTCGATGACAATTTGACCATAATGAAGAATGAGTACATATTAGGTATTAAAATGTTAGTGTTTACTATGTACTTTCGTATAATAGTCGAAGGTCCTTTTCCTTGACAGTTAGTTTTTGTCAATTTTATGTATTAGTTAATTTTCTTAACAAGGGATAAATTAGTAAGTGATATTTTTAACTTTTCTCACTTAGGTGAGGAATAATTAGTACATTCAGTTCATGAAAAAAAGAAGGAAATGAAAAGAAAGTTAAAAAAAATTAATTTCAGCTTATTGATGAAATGCTTCTATCTAAGAACAGTTCTTAGAATTAGAAGTAACTCTTAACCTTATATATTTCTATGAACTTAATGATGAAAGACACCACTTTTATTTGTTCTAAATGATTTGGGTAATTATTTGTTTCTTATTATAACATCATAAAGAATGATTTTACACATAATCATTTGTTTTATTTCTTCAATACAGAAGTCTGCAAGGAGAAAAAACAAAAGAAAAGAGAGTAACTTATAACTGATAACTTTGTTGTGGCCCTTTTAATTGTGAGAATTGCAAGTCGGGAAAGCAATTAACATATCAACCGAAGCTAATGCATTGGTACTAGAATCATATATTAATATATCAAATATTTCATAACATCAATATGTGAAATTTGCGAGTTATATATCAGTATCCACCAGTTAAGAGCCTCCTAAACATGGACTACGTATAATTTGTTTGCTAAGAATTTTGTGCATATAAGTAAGTTATGACAAGAAAATAGAACGATATAAATAAAAAAGTACAATCTAACTAACCTGTTGGTAAGACAAAGGATGTATCACCGCACCACTGACTTCTAAAAAGTGATCAGGGGTTATGGAATGTAAATCCTGAACCTGAGGAATGAATATAAAACATTAATGATAAGAAACCAATAGAAAAGCTAAATTTTCAAGTACTGAGATGGAAAGTCCAATAATAACCTCATACAATAACCTATCACAAAGAAAATTCTAAGAGTATTTTGGGAACAAATGAGTTCAAAGAAATTTTATGGAATTTTTTAGAGGCACCGCAAATAATTTATTAGAGATGCTTATATAGCTTTAAGTATGTAGAGCTAGTTATGTTTTAATAATCAACTTCTAATTTGTTTGTTGTCCAAGTTTTAAGGTGTATTCTGTATATATATGTCAACTCTTCCCTCTTAATTCTTCATTTAAAAAAATCATAGATCTTTGCCGATTTGTATATTAGCTACATACAGGCTTTAGGAAAGCAAATTTCTAGATATCCCAAATATCCTAGAAACTTAAGAGATTGTTTCTTATCCTGCTATTGTTCCTAATATCTTTGGGGCTTGTAGGTTTGCCTTAATTGATGATTGTACTTGGGGCTTTTCATACTCAAACTAAAATATGATGTTAGCACTTTCATTCTATGATTCAAAATTTGTTGATATTATAGAAATAATTAACTTATTCTATAGAGACAATTAGTTGATTCTCTAGAGATAATTAGTTGATATTTTATAAATTAGTAGCTAAATTAATGGGATTTTATTTCTCAGAGAATAAATAAATTCTCCTTGATTTAAGGAAGTGATTAGGTCTGTATTGTCCTACACATTCCCTCTAATATTCACAAAAAATCAAGGAAGAATTACTTTTTCCTCTTTCTTCACGATTTCAGTGCCACGACCCTTTCACAATTTTTTTTTCTTTCTTTGTTCAAATCAATCCTAAACGTACTTTCGTTTAGCAATGACCAGTAACAGAGAAACTCCTCATCCTGTAACGATGATTTCAGCGGTTCAAGTGTGACTAGTCCTAATGTTATGACAGGAAACGTACAACGTGACTGTGATCTTCTTTGCTGAAACTTGCACTTTCAATTGATAAATCATAGGTTGAACAACCAAAATACCTAGAATGGTTGCACACAATAAATTTGGCCATTGATGGTAGAGGAAAACTCAACTATTTGACTAGATAAATAACATGATCGACTTTGGATGATCCAAATATGGCAATGTGGAGGTTCGAGAATTATTCGATCGCAGCTTTGTTGATTAATTCCATGGAACCTGCAATCAGAAAACCCCATATGTTTCTGCCAACAACAAAAGATGTATGGGATGCGATTCAAGAGATGTATTCAAATATTGAAAATTCTTCTCAAATTTTTGAACTTAAAACGAAGTTGTGGAGGGCCAAGCAAGGAGACCGTGATGTTACCTTGTTTTATAACAAACTTGTAACCTTGTGGTAAGAATTGGACCTATGTTATAAAGATGATTGGGACTATCCAAATAACAATGTTTGACAGAAAAAAGGGAAGAAAACGATAGGGTTTATGATTTTCTTGCAAGATTAAATCAAGAAGTGGCTGAATTCAGAGGCAGAATTTTGGGAAGAAAGCCTCTACCCTCTATCAAAGAGGTTTTCTCGAAAGTAAGGAGAGAGGAGATGAGGCGAGAAGTGATAATTGACAACACTAGATCAGAGGCTGAAGGTTCTGTACTCGTGTTGAAAGGAATAGAGGCTACAAAATGTCTTGGTCTGATCATTGTAAACGTGACTTATCAAACTTTTTTTGGCTACAAGGAATAAGAACCATCTACTATATAAATTTTATCAAAAATAAAACATGGGTAAAAAGTGCGGAATAAATTAGAGAACTTATATAATCAACGACACCCAAACCTATGATCAGAGTAGAATAACTAGGTGAGTGACAAAATAGTGCCATTGACATACGACTTGCTTGAGCAACAGAAGCATTAAGACTACTCAATAAACCTGAGTTGGATTTCAACAGCTTTATGAGTTTATCAATATGCTCCTTGTTGAGGGAAGTTAAGCCTATGTCATGTGCAGTAAGACATTTGAATCAACCTTCATGAAAGTCCTTTAAATTTGATGATTTTCTGCAAAGGTTAAAGTTGTTGTCGCACATGTGACAAGTCTTATCACAATAATAACACTACACACGAGGTTTATCATAAGATTTCTTAATAGTGTTTCAATCAACACTCACCCCGGCAACCAAGCTGATATCAAGGCTTCTTTTGTGAAGCATGACAAGACGGTGACTCTCCTCACAACAGACCTCAGAGAAGACTTAAAGGGGTTGTCGGCCAATAATCCTACCTCTAGCTCCATCAAACTCCACATTTACACCAATGAGAGATTTAAAAATACAATTACTCTCTACAGTTTTCTTATAATGGTTAAAATCCTCCGAGCATTTCTACACATAATTATTGAAGAGATCCAAAACTTGCCAAAGATGTCTCAAAGAATAAAATACTTAGTGAGATTATCCTCACCTTTACAAATTTCACCAAGCTTCCAAGTCAACTCATATACTTGAGATTTATCTCCAAGGCTGAGTACATTTGATTAACATTGTACCAAAGCTCCTTCGTTGTGTGATAGCACTAGTAGTAGGAGCTTATGTCCTCCATCATCAACCACATCATCATCATCAAGTTCTCCATGTCCCATGTTGGATAAGATGGATCACTCTTTCCATTTTCCTTCTTGTCTCCAATCAAGTAGCCAATTTTCCCCATATCGTAGATCTATATGCACACAGATTAAGCCCAATACAGATAATTTTTTCCATTCAATTTGATAGTGGTAATCTTTTTGGAGTGAGAATTCGAGGTAGGAGCCTAAGCAGTAGTAGTGGACATATGCAAACCTCAATGATTCATAGGAATGCTGATTATCTCAAAAACGTCAAAAATGATGATAGAGAAATAGATTAGATTAAAAAATTGGATTGGTTCGACTAGGAAGCTATTGTTTAGGTTTTTTTACAGGTTTATTAGCAGCTAAGATTACTAGGATAAGTTCTTGATCCAATACCATATGAACGTGAATGTAAGAATTCTCTATAGTATACTCTTATAAGAATACAAGATGTCGATATTATAGCTATACAACCACCTAAGGAAAGAATCCTAAAAAATAAAGGTTAATCGACAACTTTACAAGAGCTATTCTAATAAACTAAATCACGCTAATTCTGGCCTAATTGATCACAATTAAATCACATATTCAACGGGGAGAGTTGAGTTGCACATTAGATGTATAAAGGTTGTAGGAAAATAAATTTCTTGATAAACCAAAGATTCTAGGACCCTGATGAAAATCAGAACAGTGATTTAGGAGAAATTATTTCCTAATCGTAAAATAGGAAACAAGATGATATCATGGATATTTACTTTAGGAAATTGCTGTAAATAAGGGACATTGCTGTAAATAGGAAATATTTTAGTTATCTAAATTAAGCTAGGACTTGTGTATATATTCAAAGGCACTTGTGCAAAATAAGAAAAAAGATTACTTCTTTCTTCATGGTATCAGAGCCCAAGACGCTGTAACTCTTGGGTTTTTTTTTTCTAACACTTACTTGGCCTTCATTGCCAATAGTGCCTTCTAGAAAACAGATGGTTGAAGCTATTACCAACAAAAATCCCAATGTGGAGGTCTCTTCCTCCTCTGAAATATCCTCCGTTGGTAATCCCAAAATGTACACCCCCACCCATATTGGTGAATTACAAACCTTGTTCCCATCTTACCAACTCAATGGTAAAACTACCTCCACTGGTCACAAATGGTTAAGACTTTCCTTAAGGGCAAGGGAAGGCTTTCTCACCTATTAGGACCTACCCCTGCTATTTCGGATCCCAAGTTTGAGGCTTGGGATGTAGAGGATTCCTTAACCATCTCATGGCTTTGGAACTCTATGGAACCAGACATTAGATGCGCTTACATGTTCCTCACATCTGCTAAGGGGATATGGGCTGCTATTGCTCAATCTTATTCTAAGGTAAATGATGCCTCTTTAATTTATGAGATTAAGACCAGAATCTCATCTATCAAGCAAGGTATGCACTCTGTCACTAAATATTACAATCTAATGAAGAGTCTTTGGCTTGAGTTGGATCATTATCAAAATTTTAAAATGCAGTGCAGTGATGACAGTGTCAAATTACAAAAGTTTGTAGAAAGGTAAAGAATTTTTGAATTCTTAGCAGATCTTAATGTTGAATTTGACCAACTTCGGGTTCAAATACTTGGTAAAGACCCTTTACCGTCTTTGAATGAGGCCTTCTCACTCATCTGGGCAAAAGAGAGCCAGAGAATTGTGATGTTGGAATCCAAATCTACTGACAACTCAGCATTCATCTCTAAGAAAACCAACAAAGAAGCCCTTAACCACCACCAACAATATCCTCAAAATAAGGAAGCTGTCTAGTGCAGTTTTTGTAAGAAGTCTCGTCACACTAGAGAGACCTGCTGGAAGTTACATGGGAAGCCACAAAAAGCACGGAAAGAAGGGGCAAACAAGGATGGACAGGCCAAAGCCCACTTCACTTAACCTAAAAACTCTGGAGATTCTGATGAAGCTAGATCAGAACCAAAAGGACTTAACAAAGAAGAGATTGAGCACCTAAAGAGCATTCTGAATTCCCTGGAAGGTGTTGGTGCATCATGTTCATTCCAATCAGGTGATTTTTCTAATTCTCATGCTCTTAGTGCCTGATTAGTGTCCCCTAGGGATTCTTGGATCGTCGATTCAGGTACTACAGACAATATGACTACCCCTCATCATTCTTTAATTTCTTATAACCCCTATCCTAGTAACAGAAAAGTTAAAGTTGCAGAGGGCTCTCTTACTACTGTTGCAAGTCAAGGAACCATTCCTTTGTCCCCTAATCTTCTCTTGAAAAGAGTACTACATGTTCCTAAACTTTTTGCCAATCTTGTGTCCATTAAAAGATTTACCAGAGACTTGAATTGCTTTGCCATCTTTGATCCTAATTATTGTGTATTTCAGGGTCGGGAAACGGGGAAGATGATTGGGCATGTTAAGGAAAAGGATGGACTCTACCTTCTAGAGTCTAATAGTGGAGAAAAAACCTCACATCCTTGACCTTCATGATCAGAGATACTCTTAACCCTATTTGGCTTCACCATTATCGTCTAGGTTGTCCTTCTTTTAGTTTATTGAGAACCATGTTCCCTAATTTGTTTAAAATCAGTGATCCTAATAGTTTCCATTGTGATGTGTGTGAGTTTGCCAAACATTGTCGTACTTCCTTTCCTTTGAGCAATAATAAATCTGAATTTCCTTTTACTTTAATTCATTCTGATATATGGGGACCTTCAAGGATACCTAATGTGTCAAGAGCTAAATGTTTTGTTACCTTTATTGATGATTGCACAAGGGTCGCATGGGTCTTTCTCATAAAAAACAAATCGGAGGTTAGTGAGATTTTTCCTAATTTCTTTCATATGATAAAAAACCAGTTTCGGGTGAGCATAAAAGGGGTCAGGAGTGATAATGCCCAGGAATACCTTAATCAAACCTTATCTTCTTTTTTTCAATGTGAAGGCAATATCCATTTTTCATCTTGTGTTGACACATCTCGACAAAATGGGGTGGCTGAGCGTAAAAATAGACATTTACTTGAAGTCAATAAAGCATTATTATATCAAATGAATGTCCCTAAACACTATTGGGGAAAGGTTGTTTTAACTGGAGTTCACTTGATATACAGATTGCCTTCACGATCTCTAGAGTTCAAAACACCGATAGAAATGCTCCATAATTTCTTCCCAACTTTAATATAAATAATCTAACTCCAAGGGTGTTTGGATGTGTTAGTTTTATTCATATTCATGCTCACAATACGGAAAAACTTGACCCACGAGCCCTAAAGTGCATCTTTGTTGTCTACTCTCCTACACAAAAAGGGTATAAATGTTTTCATCCTCCCTCACATAAATTCTTCATTTCCAAGGATGTGTCATTTGTTGAGAGTCAATCTTTCTTCCCTAATACTTATCTTCAGGGAGATGGGGAATTATGTGGAAGGTAAGTATAGGGAGACTAACTTCTTGATTTATCTTTCTCAAATACACTGACTGAGTCAGCCACTACTGTCCCTACACCAGCTAACCAATCTGACCAAAATAAGGGAGAAAGTGCCCAGCCAGATACCTCAAAAAATACTGCACCTATCCCTGACAAGCCTCTCCTAGTCTACTCACGAAGGGATACTGTCCAAACCTTACCAGAGTAGGCTCAAGGATCTAACCTAGAATCATGTATTGAAATACAAAACCCTGAACTTGATGATTTGTATGTCCCTATAGCTCTTAGGAAGGGCACACGAACATGCATTAAATACCCAATTTCACGCTGCACTTCACTTGACAAATGTTCTCCAAGCCATAAATGTTTTCTTACAAAAATAAATTCAAGTTGCACACCACAAACACTTAATGAGGCACTTAGGGATAGGAATTGGAAAAATGCCATGGATGATGAGATGAATGCATTAACTAGGAATCAAACATGGGAAATAGTGGATTCACCAAAGGGAAAAAAACCAATAAGATGTAAATGGATATTCACAATTAAATATAAAGTAGATGGTTCATTGGAAAGATATAAAGCAAGGCTGGTAGCTAAGGGGTATACTCAAACTTATGGGGTTGATTATCTTGAAACTTTTGCCCCACTAGCAAAAATGAAGACTATACATATATTGTTATCCTTGGCAGCTAATTGTGATTGGTCTGTGCAGCAATTTGATGTAAAGAATGCTTTTTTACATGGTAATCTAAATGAAGAAGTGTACATGACAACCCCTCCTGGATTTGAAGATAAGTTTGGGAATAGAATATGCAAATTAAAGAAAGCCTTGTATGGCCTTAAACAATCTCCTCGGGCATGGTTTGGGAGATTCACAATGGCTATACTAGAAATGAAGTACAAGCAAAGTCAAGGAGATCACTCTCTATTTATTAAATTTGCTGTAGAAAACAAAATGACAGCCCTCATTGTTTATGTGGATGACATCAGTCACAGGTAATGATCTTGAAGAGATGAAACACCTCAAACTTAAACTTGCCCAAGAGTTTGAAATCAAAGATTTGGGGAAGTTGAAATATTTTTTGGGAATAGAAGTAGCTCTTTCGAAAGAGGGAAACTTTCTATCCCAATGCAAGTATATTATGGATCTTTTAGAAAAAACTAGAATGATGGGGTGCAAACCGGTTGATACATCTATAGAACAAAATCATAGACTAAGCGAGGCCAAAGATGATGAACCTGCTGACAGGGGGAAGTATCAAAGACTAGTGGGAAGACTAATTTATTTGTCATATACCAGGCCTGACATAGCATATGCAGTAAGTGTAATTAGTCAATTCATGCATGGCCCTAAAAATGTCCATCTTCAAGCAGTGTATAAGGTATTGAGGTATCTTAAAACTACCCCTGGCAGAGAAAAATGACAATAAAATAGTTGAAGTTTATACAGATGCAGATGGGCAGGTTCAAGCATTGATAAAAGGTCAACTACTGGGTACTGCACTATGTTTTTGGGGAATCTTATCTTGGAGAAGTAAGAAGCAATCAGTTATGGCTAGATCAAGTGTTGAGGCAGAGTTTAGAGCTATGGCTCATGGTTTATGTGAGCTCTTATGGATTCGTATCATCCTGAATGATTTGAAAGTTGGGTGGCAAGGACCTATGAAGCTCTACTGTGATAATAACTCGGCTATTAGTATTGCTCACAACCCGATACAGCGTTACAGAACTAAACACATTGAGATTGATAGGCACTTTATTAAAGAAAATTGGAAAGTGGGCTTATTTGCACCCATATGTTCCCACTGCCAAATAGATGGCAGATGTATTGACTAAGGGGTTGGCAAATGCACAATTTCAAGATGTTATAAGCAAGCTGAGAATGCAAGACATCTATGCACCTACCAGCTTGAGGGGGAGTGATGAAAATTGGAACAGTGATTTAGGAGAAATTATTTCCTAATTAAAATTGGAAACAAGAGGATATCATGGATATTTACTTTACGAAATTGCTGTAAATAGGGGATATTGCTATAAATAGGAAATATTTTAGTTACCTAAATTAAGCTAGGACTTGTGTATATATTCAAAGGCACTTGTTGTGCAAAATAAAAAAAAGATTACTTCTTTCTTCACGAACCAGAAGAGATGAAAGACATTAGAGACAGGAAGGATGAACAAGAAATGTTGATCAATTGGAAGCACTTACTTGAGTTTGAATCTACTTGGGAACCCATGTCCTTAATCTTGGCACAATTACCACAATTCCGCCTTGAGGACAAGGTGAAGCTTAAAGGGGGAGGTATTGTTAAACCTGCTGTTATGATGGTTTACAAGAGAAAAGGTGAGAAAGGCTTGAAGTTGCTTGTGGATAGGCTGAAATCGACTCAAGAGAACCAAGGTTGAATAATTTACACGAGTATTGGGCTAGTTCTCTAGTTGTTCATGTGTTAGTCTATTTTTCTACATTTTTGTGTGTGCCGTCTGTGCGATGGTTATATTATTTGTCTTTTGTGTGAGCTGGTAGAATTTAGAAGGTTGTGACAAGGGAATTTTTCTCTGCTTCCTATTTCCTTCCTTTTTTCATCTTCCTTAAGTATTCTGCGAGTACAACTTAGGTGTATCAGATGTTTAGTAGAAGGAAAAAGAGAGTAAAAGTTTTAAAAGGTTTACCTTGAGATCATTTCTTTCTTTCTTTGAATTGCAATCATATCATCTTTTTGGTTAACTGTACCATATTCATGCAATAAACGGAGAAATATTCGTGCAAATTTTTGCAAGATAAATCAATGTTATAATACGCAATTCACTTTTCAACTAGAGCTAAAGCTGAAAGCTAATGAAATAAAGATTATAACTTGTAGAAGGGGAATGTGGGATGAAAAATGGTGTAACGTTATGTTTATTTTTTTGTATGTGATATGTCTAACATTTTTGCATTTTGAAAGTTCCAATTTCCTAGTAAGATAGAAACGGAATTTCTATGTGTTGCAATAAATTGTTATGATTTTTATCTTGATCACTTCAAATATGTATGTCGTATTGGAGTTTTACCAGTTAATGCTTTGTTAATGTTGACTAGAGTTATTACCATAGTTATTAGAATTGATTGTGTTTCCTTGTATACATTTAGGAATTGATGGTTGGAGTAATTGAGAGATTTCCATAGTTTCCTAAACAGTCTAGGCCTTTTGTATATAAACCATCTCAATTCACTAATAGAAACACTTTTAGTTTCTCTCTGATATATTTTCTTCATGGTATCATAGCCCTATTTGATTTAAGGGCCTATTCTTTCCTCTCCAATTTTTTTTCCCTAACTGTTCTTCTCTATTCGGAATAGTACTCTAGTTGAGTTTGTACTTGCCCAAAAATCAAGGTTTTTTAATCTCACTGCCCATTTAGCTTGCTTCAGAACTAACCGGTGACCATCTTCGTGATAGACCCGACATCACCAGCATCGCCACCCACAGCCATAGCCCGTTAGCCTCCACTGCACGTGAGCCTCGTGCACCACCCTCCTACCATTTTTTTCGTCTTAGTTTTTGGTCCACCAGTGTTGCTGGCCGTTGTACATCGTCCTTGTGGTGTCAGAACTTTGGTAGCCTGTTGGGAAATACTCCTGAAGCCTTTGTTTGTCTCTGAATTCTGTCTCTTACCACTGTTGGCAATTTCTTTGTTTGTCTTGAGTGATTCTAAAGAAGATAGATTGAAAAATATAATTCTTTCGAGTTTTGATAATCCTTCACTCCAACTCAGCCTTGTGAAACTTGATGGAACTAATTAGTTTGCTTGGTCAAGATCTTGTTTGTTGTTAATCAAAGCTAGAGGATTACAAGGTTATATTAATGGTGACAATAAGGGACCCGATGTCAATAATTTTGAAATTAGTGGGAGTCCCAGAATTCTCTCGTGATGTCTTAGCTCATCAATTCAATGAAACTAGAGATTGCTTGGACATATTTGTTAGTTGACATAGCAACAAAGATATGGAAAGTTGCGTCTTTGACTTACTCTCAAATAGGTAATAAAGCTCGAATTTATGATCTTTGTAATAAATTGCACAACACGAAGCAGAGAGATATGAATATTTCACAGTACTTTGCGGAGCTATGTGAATTGTGGTAGGAATTGGATTATAATCAAGACTTTCAAGCATAATGATCAAAAGATGCTGCTAAATTCCAAAAAATGATAGAGGAGGATCGAGTGTTTGACTTTTTAGTGGGTCTCAACCCAGAAAATTATCATATTCAAGGTAATATACTTGGAAAAGATCCTTTCCCTTCAGTATAGCTTGCACATTCTCTCATTCAACAAGAAGAGACTAGAAGAAATGTTATGCTACATAAAGCTATTTGTGAGAAATTGGGGTTAGTGGCTAGTTCTATTGAGAAGCCAAAATCTGCAAATAACTTGTCTAATAAGGATCACTTGCATTGTGATTATTGTGGAAAATCAAGGCACACCAAAGAAACCTACCAGAAACTGCATGGGAGGCCAAATCAGAGTTGTGGAAAATGAGGTGGTTCAGTGGTAAGGGGTCAGGCCCACTTGGTTGAAGGGAATGAAATATCTGAATCATCGCTAGCTGGAGCTTTATCCAACGAGGACCTTCAGAACTTAAGACATCTTCTCTCAAAACAGGACTCTCCTTCCACAGTTGGTACATCAAATATTGCAAAATCAGGTCCTGTGTACTGAAATTCTAAAGATAATCCTTGTATTATAGACTCTGGAGCTAACGGACATATGACAGGCTTTCAAAAGGAATTTTTAACATATATCTATGGGAAAAAAGGGGATAATGTTACAATACTAGATGGGTCTTTTACCTCCGTATCTGGTATAGGTTCTGTTAACTCCCAATATCACCATATCCCCAGTTCTTGACATACCCTGTTTTCCTATTAACCATATCTCTGTTAGTTCTATCATCAAAGATCTTAATTGCAAAGTTGAATTTTTTCCTGATTATTGTGTTCTTCAAGATCTCCACATAGGGCAGAGGATTGAAACTAGTAGATTGGAGGATAACTTACATGTCTTGGAAGAAAATCACATGACAGTTGCATATCAAACATCTCTTGGGAATGATGTGATTAATAAGGAAATTCTATTGTTGCATAGGCAATTAGGACATCTCTCATCTTTTGTTCTAGAAAAATTATATCCAAGTTTGTTTAAAAGAACTTCTAATTCTTTGTTTTGTGATGCATGTGAACTTTCTAAACACACTAGAAGTTCTTATCATTTATCTAATAATACGAGTTTTTTTTCTTTTATGACAGTTCACTCCGACATTTAGGGTCGTACTCAAAATCCCTCTCTTTTTGGCCATAGATGGTTTGTGACCTTTATTGATTGCTGCACAATATTGACTTGGGTTTATTTGATGAAAGCCAAGTATGAAGTTTCTTTAATGTTTTCAATCTTTTCATAAAATGATTTGTACCCAATATGATGCTAAAGTTAAAATCCTAAGATTTGATAATGGAATGGAGTATATGGATGGAAAATTTTGTGCTTGTCCAGATTCCTATGGAATAATATGTCAAATCAGTTGTGCTAATACCAGTGAATAAAATGAAGTTGCGAAAAGGAAGAATAGACATATTTTGGAGGTAGTTCGATCACTCATGTTCACCATGAACCTTCCAAAGGGATATTACGGTGATACACCTTTCAGCTGCTTATCTTATCAATAGAATACCACTTCAGATTCTAGATTTTAAAAGCCTTGTAGAAGTATTGCAAGTTGGAGCCTAGAGCTCTGAAGTGTGTCTGTTGGATATTTTTCCATATAAAAGGGATATAAGTGTTATAACCCCCATCTAAGAAATACATTTTAAGTATGGACATCACTTTTTTAGAGTGTGAGCTGTATTTCACAACACATCAAACTCCTCTTCAAGGGGAGAATGAGAGGGAAGAGGTGCTGCTTGACTATATATTTATAGATTCAGGGGGAGAAAACAAGTTTGGTTCAGCAGGATCGAAGTAGATGCTTAGATAGATTAGATTTAAAGACATACTCAAGAAGAGATAACACAAAAAAAGCCATCATGCAGTCTATGCCATCTTCTTCCCTCGAAAACAGTGGTTAGTTAGAATATGATTTACCTTATGATTTAGATAAGCCTATTGCCCTTCTGAAAGGTATAAGAACTTGCACCAAGCGGCCAATTTCTAACTTTATTTCCTATGGCTCACTATCTCCCTCCTTTGGAGCCTTTGTCTTGTCTGTCTCCTTTGTGTCTATTCCACACGGTTGGAGAGAAGCAATGGAAAATGTCCAATAGAAAAAAGCTATGGCTGAGGAAATGAAGGCCCTGGCAAAATATGAGACCTTGGAACTTGTCACTGCTCTAGAAGGAAAAAGTATAGTTGGCTACAAATGGGTATTTACAGTGAAGCATTAGCCATATTGATCCATTGAGAGACACAAGGCGAGATTGGTGGCTCGAGGCTTTACTCAAACATATAGAGTGGACTACCTAGAAACCTTTGCTCTTATTGCTAAGATGAATGCAATCGAAATTCTACTCTCTTGTGCAGCTAACTTGGATTGGGACTTACAATAGTTTAATTTTAAAATGCTTTCCTTCATGGGGATCTGGAGGAGGAGGTGTATATAGAGATTCCTCTTAGGTTTGAAGATGAGAAGACACAAGGGAAGTTTTGTAGGCTAAAAAAGGCCTTGTATAGGTTGAAGCAATCACCCAAAGCATGGTTTGAAAAGTTCAATTGGGTCATGATTTCCTTTGGTTATTAATAGAGTAATGTGGATCATCCTTATTTATCAAGCATGCCTAAGATAAGATCACGTTTTTGATTGTCTATGTTGATGACATTGTGATAACTGGAAGTGATACAGGAGAGATGGTTAGGCTAAAGAAACTCATTGTTCAAGAATTTGAAATTAAGGATTTAGGGAAGTTGCAATACTTCTTAAGAGTTGAGGTCGTCAGATCGGGAAGAGGAATCTTTATCTCCTAAAGAAAATATGTCTTAAACTTGTTAGAAGAAATTGGTATAATGGGTTGTAAACCAGTTGAATCTCCTATCCAGAGCAACCATAAACTACAAGCAAGAACTGATATATCAGTAGACATTGGGAGATATCAAAAGGTTAGTTGGGAGAATCATTTATCTCTCTCACACCAAACCAGGCATAGCATATGTAGTTAGTTTGGTGAGTCAATATATGCATGATCCACGAGAACCACACTTACAGGCTATATTCTGCATCCTGCGCTATCTGAAGTTTGCACTAGGAAGAGTCCTTCTGTTCATTAACAATGGTCACCTTAAGATGGGAGCATTTACAGATGCTGATTGGGCTAGATCTCCGAATGATAGGAGGTTAACCACTGGTTATTGCACGCTCATAGGAGGAAATCTAGTCACTTGGAGAAATAGAATCAGAATGTAGTTGCTAGATCCAGTGTGGAAGCTGAATATAGAGCTATGGCTCAAGGTGTGTGCGAATTCTTGTGAGTAAGAAGGCTAATGAATGAATTACGGAGGAAGTTTATCCCTATACTGTGATAACAACGCTGCCATTAGCATAGCTCACGATCTTGTTCAGCATGATAGAACAAAACACATAGAAATTGACTGACACTTTGTAAAGGAGAAATTTGTGAATGACTCTTTACACTTATCCCATGTGGGGTCTAATGAACAACTGATAGAATTCTTCAACAAAGGACTCTATAACAAACAGTTTCATAACCTTGTTTGTAAGTTAAGCATGTATGATATCTATGCACCAACTTGAGGAGAGTGTTGACTAGAGTTATTACCATATTTATTAGAATTGATTGTGTTTTCTTGTATACATTTAGGAATTGATAGCTATAGTAATTGAGAGATTTCCATAGTTTCCTAAATAGTCCTAGTCGTGTGTATCAACCATAGGATTTCTCTGTACAAATCATCTCAATTCACTAATAGAAACACTTTTGGTTTCTCTCTGATTTATTTTCTTCAGTTAAAGATATTCTCTCCCTTTCCTTTTCTCTTGTTTGCCTGCTTTTATTTTCTATGATGCTTTTTTTTCACTCGGATACATGCATTCATAGTTGTTGCTTTTGTTTTATTTTTCTTCCAACAGATAGGTTATACATTCTTGCCCTGTGTTCTTGCTGGGCTAAGTAAATCACCACAGTATATTGTAAAAGGTTCTGAGCCTTTGCAGAAGAATTGGTTATCTGCAAGTGATGTTGATAGCGTTATACTCCCTATAGATGCTTGTGGAGGTGATGGTGCTCTTGCTTTTGCCAGAAGAAAAGGAAACAAGGTAGAAACACACCAGCATTGCACTCATGTCTTGCTTTCTCCCCTGTTTAAAATTTCCAGTTAGTTCTTTGACATTTTGATAATGGTATTTATCCTAATCCAACAGGTGACTTTTCCAGCTTAATAATTGAATATGAATAGTGTGCATTTAGCTTTTGGTCCTCATAGTGTAAAAGCTAATTTCTTCTTTCAGCCACTTATAATTACTGTTGAGGAGAATGAAACAGTGCTTGATGATAGACCCGATAAATATGGAATCGATGTGGTAAGAACTCAATTACAGCTGTCCTAATTCTCCTTTTTCTTTTATTGATTTTTGCATTCTTGGAGGGAATCAAATCATTGTGATGGCATCCGAAACTTTTTTAAAATGTATCTTCTCCATGGTGGTTTTGGCATGATTATTGAAGTTGACAACAATCACACCATGTCATTAAGTTTTTCAAACCTTTTTATTTAGAGTCCTTATCATTTGGTCAAGTTTGTGAAAATGAGTTAGCAGGGCCACCATTGGCTTCTGTTGGTGTCTGTTTTAGCTTGCACAATTGTTCATAAGCAAGTTCAAAAGGTTTATTAATTCTGTCCACGTAGGAACCTTTTTCTCTATTTCTTCTGGTCAACATTTAAAAAGGGTGCTACAGGGCTTATAAAACAAAAGTAAGCTATATTTGTTAAGTACGTTTGTGTAATTGGGCACAACCTTCAATTTCATTGAGAAAAGACTCGTGAAATTATTTTGGGTTAGAATTGGTTTGCTGTGATATAGAATCTTGGGACTAAAACTTGCAATATTGGCAGTTAGAAATTGGAAAAGCCAGTGGGTAGAATATCAGATGTAAATGAAGAAGCAGCCAATAAGAAACAACTGTGAATATTGGTCTGGAGATGTCACCTCGAAATGATGAGTCTCAGTGCCTTCTAATAGGCTAACTTCAAATGGAACTTTTTCATGCAGATGACCGTCTCCAATTACTGGGAAGCTATAGGTGTTGTTGGAGCCCATAAGGCAGGTATAGATCCACAGTCGCTCCGAAGGGACAGAATTAGAAACCTTCAACATAAAAGCATTAATCAGGGCAACTTGCAGGTTTGGGTGCAACATCTTTAACATAATTGTAGTCATCTTAACATTGAAATTCACATCCATGTCTGATAAGCAAATTAGGAATTTTCAAAATGCAGGTTTTAATTACATTGCAATTTTCAATTCCGAAGTGATTATAAGGACTGTAAATTGATGCTGCACATGCCATACTCAGATTCTTAATTGCTCCATAATTTCTGGAAATTTTGCCGATTTTACTTTTACATTTTTTAGAACAATTGCGAGTGGATTTTGACAAGTAACATTGTGGTGAAACACTTCCTGTGTATATTTGTTTTTGCTTACTGATGCTAGAAGTTTTTCATTTGCTTTTGCTTTAGTAGTTGAATTAAATACCTGATTACATTTTATAGATTCACCTAGATGGGTTAACAGTTCTGTTAAATTTTTTTTTTCCAACTGCCAATGAGCAGTTATAGGTTGAATTTCAACATTTAAGATAGTTTTGAAATTCGAAATATAATGATAAGAAGATAGTTTTGAAATTCGAAATATAATGATGAGAAAGATTAGAACTTGACAGAAACAAAGGAGAACTTTTTGTTTTTCTCTAAAATCAAGCGTTTAACCGGTGGAAACAGGTAAATATTCGTAAGTGAAATTTTGTCTATTTAGTTTTGTTTTGTACATTTGAAAAGGATATCAGTGATTAAAAAAAAGGTAAAAGGGTTAAAAAAACAAGATCTGAAAGTTTTCATTGAAATTTATATTAGACTCAAAACATTTCTAAATGTTCATTTTAGTTAACTGAAATTAACGCTTCCATTAAAATTTTCTTATATGAAATTTCTTTTTGTTTCTTTAGAACCCTGTTGCCGTGTAAAGAATTAAGCTGGCATGGTATGAGGTTTATAATTTAAATAACCCTTAAATTTCAGTAACCACAATAGCTCTTATCAATGGCTACTCTTTGTTTCTGCCCTCCAGATAGTTGAGGTAATTATGTTTTAATGAGAAAAATTATAAGTCTAATACTTCTTAGGTGTTCTTTGTTTAAGTTACAGTAGCTACTGCAAAAAATTATAAGTCTTAACACTTTTTAGGTGTTCTTTGTTTAAGTTACAGTAGCTACTGCAATTTCTCAATCAAGTTCCTTTACTATTAATGCTTCCAAAACAAAGACTGCTATTCCCTCCATGTTTCCAATTTTAGACAGAAAGCCCAAAATCAACTCAAGTGACAAGTAGTAAGGAATGACATTAGATCATGTAGGAGAGATTGAAATTAGAAATGTAAGCTTCAAGTATTCGTCTAGACCAGAAGTACAAATTTTTCTAGATTTCAGTTTGGTTATTAATTTTCAAAATAGGTGATTATTCTCAATTTTTGTTTTATCAACATAAAAACAAGAAGACAAAGCTATTTTGTTATAAGCAGGAGAACCTATTATGTTCAATTATAGCTCTGGTTGTTCTTCGCAGAGGTCTTCAGAGTCGACAAGAGACTTATTCAAGAGAATGATCTGAGCGAAAGTAGGCAAGAACAGTGTTGCCTTGTGAGACAAATCTCTTAGCCAAGAACTGTCCGAGGTTGCCATACCCGACAATGGCAATCTTTAGTTGGTCTGCTTGCATGTTGCTAGATTCACACAAGTAAATCAAGACACTGCCCTCATTGCTTTTGATGTTGTCAAAATGACGATGAATCGTGTAGAGGTATTGAAACGAGAACAAGAAATTAGGGAATTTAAAAAATTTAAGTAAACTCGGGGGCTACTGAAAATTATAGACCTTATGTCATATCAGATTAATTCTCTACGTGGTAATTGAGTCTTAAAAGAAAAAAATTTCATGTAAGAAAAATTGAATCGATTATTTAATTTTCTATTAACTTAAGAATCTTTTTAAACATTTCTCAAACGTTCGGATTTTATTTGAATGTTTAAGTTCAACTTAAATTTTAACGGAAGCCTTTGGGTCTTGTTTTTGACCTTTTTACAAAAACAAATTGTTGAAACTTTGAAAGAACCAAAGGGAAGGGATAAGAATCACACTCAAACCATTTTGTTATGGACTCCTTTCATAGTGTTTACTGGACTGATGTTTTTAACGTCTTTGAGTTTTGGTTTTTTGAACTCAAAATCTACAAAACCCATAAAAATGCCAACTCTAAACCCCAAATCTTGAAAACTTTTGTCTCAAATATTGAAAACTGGGCATCCAAGTATCTATAAGCTTTTTTTTTTGGTTGCAACAATCTAAAAACCTAGTATGAAAAAACAAGAAATAATTAATGTTAAAGTATTCAATTTTTTGAGATTTTTTAATTTAATGTCCAACTTTTAAAAGTTAAAATTGACTGATTAACTTTTTAAAACTTTAATAATTCAGTTCACATTTTAGTTTTTAATGATTCAATTGAAAATTTTAAAAGCTTAAGTACTAAATTGACAAAATCTTAAAAGATTAGACACTAGATACTTTTAAATATGTTATTAAAACAAAATCTTAGTACAAATGATGACAACAAAAAATAAAGGAATTGAGACATCAGACTACATAAATCTAAATAATAAAGACTACATAAATCTAATTTCATACACCTAGATGACATAAACCAAGAAATCAAACATAAGAAATATTTTTTAGGGTGGAGAAACACAAACTTGAAATGCCAAACATGAGGTAATGGCAACGTGCTTGATTAGGGGAAAGAAATGTTTCTGAAGAGTAGTGCTGTTGATGAGCGTCGATAACATCTCTCTTTTTGACAGTGGTGTCTCACCTTCTTAGACAATATCTCCCTTTTTATCTCACCCTTCTTAGTGTTGATGAGCATTGGTGAGTTCTGATGTAGTTAAAACCATTTGGGTTTCCAACAAGAATTGGATTGTGACGATTGGATATAAGTATATATGGGCCAATTATTTTTTGAATTTGGGCTGCAAATTTGGGCTTGGGGGATTAACTAATTAGTAACATATACACACATTTATACATTATATATTAGTTAATGTGATTAGTTAAATAATAAAATTACTTGGAAACAAGTTTTTAAATTTGCAGGCATTATGAATTTGAATGAATTTAATAGTACTTAGAAATAAGTTTCTAAACGAATTATAAATTACAATCACTAAGATGATTAGTTCAATCGTAATTAAAAATGAGTTTTTAGTTGAATTTACATTATTAAATTCATGAGTTCAATAAAAATTAGAAATTAGAAACTGAATTAAAAATATTACTTTGATTAGTTTAAGAATAAGTTGAAATAATTTTTTAATTAGTTATTGAAATTAGAAACCAAATTAAAACTATCACTTTGATTAGTTTAAGAACAAGTTGAAATCAGTTTTTAATTAAATCAAAATTTTAATTTAATTTGATTAATTCAATATTAATCTACCCAACAGCCTAGTTCCCTACTACCTAATAACCAACCCTTAACTTCCAACGTCCACCATGACAACCTTCTAGATATAGAAACTAAATTGCTACGACAATGAATTTGGATACACCTAAGAGAGACATACTAACAAGCTAAAAAATCCCATCTTCTACAACCTCACCTAACCTGCACAACACCACAAAATTCCCTCCTCTGAGGGGAACCACAGAAAGGAGACAGCAGGAAATCAAGAAAGGCAAGACAACTCGGAGCTCGATAGTAGGTGAAACTAAAAACTTGAGGAAGCTAAGATATGTAAAGTTTACTAAGGAAGACCCTAGTCAGGCCCCTATGGAAGTGCTTTAATAGGGAGGAAGGAAGTGGAGTTCATCCTTGGTAGGGTATTTTTCCTGTAGTTAACAAATGGGCACTCGCAGCATGGAGAAACATGGGATTGGTGAACACAATGGTAAATGAAGATGAATTGTTTGTTGCCTAATTTAATTATGATGAGAATGCACAGAGAGTGATAGAGGTAGGGCCTTGGCATGTACTTGGACATCCAATCTTACTTAACAAATGGCATCTAGGGGTAATATTGGATAGAAGTAAGCTGGAAACTATCCCCTTATGGGTGAACTTTCATAAATTCCTATTAGAGTACTGGTTTACGAAGGGTAGAACTACATTATAAGCAAGATAGGTAAACCTCTGGAAATGAATGAGAATATTGCAATGATGAAGAGAATTGGGTTTGTTAGGGTGTGTGTTGATGTGGATTTCATAAAGAAATTACTTGATTCCTTTAGGATTATGAAATTAAATGAGGATGGGAAGCTTGAAGAAGATCTTGTAAGGGTCACCTATATGCGGAAACCAAAAACCAGAGAGGAAAGGTTGATTTGAAGGAGAAAAGAAAACCAAGAAGGGAACGAAAGAATTGTAATATAATCAGAACATACGGAGGAAACCCCAATAGAGAGAGGGGAACCACTTATTGAACAAAACAACCAAAATCAAGACAAAGAGGAGAGTAAAACATCAAGAAAAGGTAAATAGGTGCTAGATGACCTTGAAAAAAACCAAGGAGTAGATATAATTCCTCAAAAGGGAGACTTTTGGTATAAAGCTTAACACTAAAATTGATTCTCCTGGTGCAAGTAGGAATTCAAAGAGGAAAAAAGTCTGGTAAGAAGAAATGATGAAGTTAGTTATTTGGAATATTAGAGGGCTCAATAGCCTAAATAAATAACTAAATGTTATGGATTTTATCATAAACAACTTAGCGGATTTTGTTGGTTTACTTGAAATCAAAATAAAAAAGGAATAGATGGAGAAAAGTTTGTGGTTCCTATCAGAAGGCTAGAAGGTGATATCTAATCATGATAACCATATTAATGGGAGAGTAATCATAGGTTATAACATGTAGAAACTAGAAATTGTTAAATGGTCTTGTTCTGACCAAGTGATCCATTATGAAGTGATGATCAAAAGCTCAAAAAGGATTGTTACAATCTCCACAGCGTATGTTGCAAACTATGAATTCCAAAGGCAAGCCTTATAAGGGGAAATAGTTAGGATTAGTAGCACAATCAATTCTCTTTGGTGAGTAGTAGGGGATATTAATTATACACTTTATTCAAGTGAAACATGGGGTAGAAAAAGTTGGTCATAGCACACTGTAGGGAGTTATAAGAGCTAACCAATAACACTAGGTTCACAGTTATGAAATTCTATGACAATGCTTTCATATGGAACAATAAACAAAGTGGTAATTGGTTCTTGTTAAAGAAGCTCGACATATGTATGGTAAATGATGAATGGCTAGCATATTTTCCACTTGACACTACTATATTTGAGGAACCTAACATCTCGGCTCACAAGCCAATTGTGGTTGATTTGACTGCCAATTGTGGTTGATTTGACTATCTCTGATGATGGAAGAAATGTGCCTTTCAGGGTCTTCAACCATCTAATGGAAACCCCAAGTTTAGGGACATATTAAGAGGGGTAATGAGTAAGGTAATTATAAGAACAAAGGATTATATACTAAGTATGAAACTAAAGGCAGTGAAAGAGAGTTTGAAAGCTCTTAGCAAAGAAAGCATTGTTCCTGAACAACATAAAAAAAACTAAAGCATTGGAGAGATGGCAGAAATGTCAAAGTAGAGTACTAGCTAGACCTGATGATCAACAACTAAGAAAGGAGGAAGCAAACCTGTTTAGGTACTACAATAAAACACTGGAAGATAACTACAACCTGCTAAGAGAGAAATAAAAAATGCTTTGGCTAAAGGATGGTGAGAAATGCACAAAATATTTTATAAAATCCATTAAAGCAAGGAGGAAAAAGAACTTTATAAAGCTCTTCGAAGACGAAATAGGTCAGAAATTTCAAGATCAGAAGAGCAAGAAAAGAATCACTTTTGAATTCTTTAGTAAGCAATATGGGCTAGAGGATGAAGTAGCGGATATACCAAAAGATGTGTTGAGGGGAATTAAATAGATTTCTGAAGAGGATAAGGAAGAAATCATCGAAGAAATAACTAGAGAAGAGATCAAAGAAGCTTTTTTCTCAATGCATCTTAATAAATCTCCTAATCCAGATAGTTTTAATGGAAAAATTTTCTAGAAAAAATGGGATATCTTGGGGTAAGAAGTTACAAAGGCAGTGAAGGAGTTCTTTCTGAAAATACTATATTGAAAGAGTGGAAGAAAACAAATGTGAGCCTTATTCCAAAACAAAACAATGCCAACAGGTTGGGGCATTTTAGGCTCATTACTTGATGCAATATTCTTTACAAAATAATCACAAATATTCTTGCAAATAGACTAAAATAAAACTTGGGGAATAATTAATCCAACTCAAAATGCATCCATCAAAGGAAGGTCAATACGCACCAACATTTTACTTTGTCAGGAACTCCTAAAAGGATATAATACCCCCCCAAAAAAAAGAGTGAGGAATTGCACCATTAAGATAAACTTGGCTAAGGCTTATGGTTTAGTTAAATGAAGCTTCATTTTCAACATTTTAAAAGTAGTTGGATATCCACCCTTGTTCAGGGAATAGATTGAAGTATGTGTGACTACTGCATCTCTTACTATCTTAGTGAATGGAAAATCCACAAAACTAGTAAAAGCCAAGAGAGGATTAAGGCAAGGGGATCCTTTATCTACTTTCCTGTTTGTGTTATGCATGGAGGTCCTCTCAATCATCCTTACAAAAAAATTAAAATGAATTTCAATATCATCATAGATGTAAAGGTAACAAAATAACTCACATAGCTTTTGCAGATGACTTGTTACTATTTTGTAGGGCTGAAATGCAATCTATCAACTTGCTTATGCAATCTATGGAGGATTTCAAAGCTATGTCAAGATTGACAAGCAATCTTCTATCTGTCAACTAATTTCGTAATAGAAATTGCTTTGAAAGCCTTGGAGATGGTGGTTTAATAAGGAAACTTTCCTATTAAGTATCATGATGTGCTAATTTCACAAAAAAGAATCACTACCTCAGATTTTAGAACACTAATGGACTTATTCAATAGGAGATTCAATCATTGGTATAACAAGCATCTAAGCTATAGAGGAAGATTACAACTAGTACAAACAATGTTGAGCAATTTAGCTACCTATTGGATCAGTTACTTATCACTTCCAAAGAATGGAATGAAGGAGAAAGATAAAAAGTTAAAGGACTTGCAATGGGATGGAGCACATCAAAGCAACAAGGCAAAAGTTAGTTGGAATAAGATATTCAAACCAAAGAATCAAGGTGGTTTAGTAATATACTAAGCTAGATTGCTAAATAGAGTCAACTTGGCTAAGAACTTATGGAGGTTATGCAGCAAGAAAGATGAACTATGGGTAAAGTTTGTAATGTATTCATTAAACAGAATAGCATTTGGAATATGAAAATCAAGCAGGATATGTCATGGAATTTTAAGAAAATACTAAGGACAAGATAATGAATGTAGGATTTGGTTTTTAATAAAATAAGGAATGGTGAAACCACATTGTTTTGGTTCGACAATTGGCACAACAAGGGACTTGTGTACAAAGTTGAGGAGATCCAACACCTGAAGCTTGTTATGAGCCCTAATACTAAGGTCAATAAGTTAATCAGAAATAACCTTTGGAGATGGCCTTACTATAACAATAAAAGTGTGAAAATCATAATGAATAATCTGCCTAGTTGCCAATATACTGAACAGGATGAAATTTTGTGGAATATATATGGTTAAAAAATTTCATGTCAAAAGCTTGTAGAGCCTTCCTCCAAAAGGAACCTAATAATAGAGTGAGGTGGAGAACTCTAGTTTGGGATAATGACAATAGCCCTTCATATGCATTCATTCTATGGTTGAGTCTAGTTAAGAGACTCCTTACCAAGGATAAAATTAAATTTCCAATTGGATCATTAGAGTGTGAACCATAAACATGGAATTCCTGGACCATATTATGGTTAAATGCAGCTAAACCTCAAACATTTACAGAGGGTTATTAACATAAAAAATCAGTAAACTTATAGAACGAATTAATTTCTTGGATATGGACATTAAGAATGGATAACAAGGTATATTACAAAGCAGTTAAGAAAGGAACTTCAGAATCTTCATAAAGGAGGCTAGGAGTAAAGAGTTGTTATACCTGAATATCTACCTCTAATGCAGACTATCCTTGTTAGCAAGAGGGCTAACTGTTAAACTCCCTACAAACATGAGGGAAAGATTGTTACTAGATTAAGTTTCTTAACTCAGGCTTGTAACTAGGAAACTTAGATTCTCTATATTTTGTAACTATAGTTATTTTGATCCTTAAAAGGTTGTATATACATTTCTATCAATGAATTACTATTACTTTTCAAAAAAATAGTCAAAGTTTTTCTTATACTATAAACATGAATTTATTGTTGTGTTAGTAAAATGTTTTGCAGGCAAAACAAATGCTTTTCATAAAGCGGACATCCAAATTTTTGTGAATTGCCTAAAGGACATGTGAGTTGCCTAATGTATAATTAGTGCATTGAGTATAAAAGAGATAAGTTATGCTCTCCCAATTAGGGACAAAGCCTTTAGACTTTAGCCTAATATCTTAGCTTGTATTTTATCAATTAGCAATTTGTAATCTTTATAAGTTGACTTAAAAGCAGTAAAAGGAACTCCAAGGTATACAAATGGCAAGTCATATCAACAATGCAAGATGTGTCGATGGATGCAGAAGAAGAGAAAATAAAGCATTCTTGGAGTAATCTTTAGTAAGGACTAATATTTTATCTCTGTATAAAGTTTCTGGATAAATCATGTACCAAAATGAGTTTGTGGTGATTCCCTTTGGTTGGTGAGAGAAAGTGGCAGTAGTGATGAGGAAGAGATTGACTGATGTTCGATATCATTCACTGACACTTGCCATCGATATCCATCACTACAAGAGAAGGAGACACTGATGGCACTTGTCAATGCTACCCCTCACTAGAACAAGCGTCGCTCTCATTTCTGCCACTTGATCGAGCAACATCTCCACTGAATCATTTTTGGGCTTCTGTATTTGTCATTTTACATTTATGTGATAAATTCCTACAACCTTCATTTTTCAATGTTTGCTTTGCCTTACTATCGAATTCTAGGTTTTGTTTTTGGTTTGGATTGTAGAACAACATGAATTGATTCCAAAATCCAAACAAAGTAAATCTCTTTTATGGGCTTGTTTTAGTTTTCCTCATAACAGAGTTTGAGTTTCTGCAATCTTCATTTTGTTAATTTATGTTAAAAATTAAAATGGGTCCCATATTTAAAAATATTAATAAAATTTTAAAACATTAATTTAAGTATGTGGGTCCCATATTATCCTGTAACAGTGTAAAACCCACCTAAATGTTAAAATATTATAAATATGTGCTAGGTCATCACTTGGCCTAGCAGAAAACTTATGGGGTCACATTGCCTCCAAATTCTTAGTTTATTTATGGTTAAATTTTAACATTTTTTAAAAGTTAAGGTCTAATTTGCACTCTTCGAAACGTTTGGGTTAAATTTCTAGAAGGATTTAAACCTTGGGGTAAAAAATGACCCTTCTGTCTTTTGCCTTTTTATAACTCAAAATTAGGGTTTATGGAGTAGCCATAGTCACCATACAGTCGTGTCTATGACTGTGTTTCTCAATTTTGCTTTAATTCTGTAAAAGTTATGTAGATATAAAATCTCAAAGAGTTACACAATCATGGACACAACTTTGTCCACCTTTATACCATCATCTACCTCAAGGGCAACTTCAATCTTTCAATTTTTTGCCCCAATTTCATTTAATTTCTAGTTCTTTTCAACTATGAAGGCACTTAGGACCTCAATATACTGCAAGCGTATAGGTTGTGGATGTAGTATATGAGGTGTCGATTCCTCGAAGAGTTGTCAAACTAATATAATTATAAGTTATCTAAGGCCCAAAAAATTATTAAAATGAAAATAAAAATTGAATAGAAAAGTAAACACATGAAGATGATTGACAGAAAGTTAATTTATAAAATTAACACAAAAGAAATCGAATATTGATCACCACCAAATCCACAATGGAAAATCACACAAGAAAAATTACCAAATTATGAGAAAGGGATTTATCCTATCGTTAATACTAACCTAATCACTTTTGTGTTAATGTGGTTTCAGTTCTATACTATCGAAGGGTGGATTACTCTCTCTCTCGAGTTATAATCACTAAGTCCCAATTAATAACCCTAATTAAGTCGAGTTACCGAAAATGTCATCTCTCAATTAACAATCAGCTCACAACCTAATTAGTTCTTAAGCCTTCTAATAAACAACTGCGTCTCACACAAGATGTCTCTCTGTATAATTACCAAATTGATTATTTGCGTGGTTTATTGGGTTGTTTGACTCTCATTAACAAACCCAATCATTTTGCATTTAGTTCACTCTCTCAATTTATTACCAAAGCATGAAGTTACAACAAATAATCATAACACCCAAATGAATTAACACAAAAACAACTAGATTAACATTGAATCAAGTTTAAATCCCTAAAGAAAAGTTAGAACATTATCACCCATCCCAAGTCCATCAGCATCATCATATCCATCTTACACATGTTAAAAAAACAAAGATGAAAAGAAATGTCACTTGAATGGGATCGGGATGGCTCGAGATAGTAAGAGCAGCAGAAGCCCGCTCCTCTCTCCTCTTCTTCCTCTTCTCTCTTTTCTTCTTCTTTCTTCATGGAGTTTTCCAAAGTGGCAAAAATTGGAGCTCCCCCTAACATTCTTTTTCTTTCTTTATATAGTCTTTTTTATTTTAGGAAAATCCTAGGGTTTTCTCGGGCCCAAAAAATCGCAAATGTCCTTCGATAAGTCGAGTTCGGGAGGCTATCCGCACTACCTATCATATAGGCCACGATTATGGTACTTCATTTAGCTCTTTGTAATGATTGTGACAGACTAGGCCACGATCGTGGCTCCCCCTAACTGCATTTGTCATGATCATGGCCTATGGGTCACAATCGTGGGCTCGGGTTTAGCTTTGAACTTCCTCTGATTCTCCTCCGTTCTTCTATATCTATTCTCAAACACTAACAAATACATCAAGGCACCTCAAATACATAAAATTAAAGCACAAAAGCATGCTCTAACCTATATAACACTCAAAACACAAACATTTAACTAAATAACACAATGCTAACCTAAACATGCACTAATAATTCAATTTAACAACTACACATACTAAACTACCTACTGAAATATTATGCAACCTACCACTATCAAAATCCACACATTTAAACTTTTTCTTGTCCTTAAACAAAGATAAAACAAGTCAAACAAAAACACACCAAAACACAACATACACGCATATGCAACAATGGTATAATGACGTTGAACTTTATGAAACAAATGTAACTATAACACAATACTACAAGTTGTTCTAACTTATTAACTTATGAAATTTGTGTCTAAGTACTTCGGACTAAATATAAATACTAATCATGACTTAATGTCACATTCATTCGCTCCTATTACTTACACACACACATTGATAATTATTTGGTCAATCAAAATTGTAACTATTCTCAAGCGACTTTTCATAAGAAATTATGCTATTTATAAGATCAGTAGGATTTATTGAACAACAAACTATTTTTGTTAATTTTATTAACATGAACATAGTCTTTTGACGCGAAGGCAAACATTTGTGATGATTGTCCCCTGATTACTCAACTAGGCCATGTTTTTATTAAGCGGCATGGTTGGAATGTCATTATAGCTTTTTGACGCGAAGGCAAACATTTGTGATGAATGACCCCCGATTACTTAGCTAAGTCACATTCTCCATTGGCTACTAGCTCTATTCATAACTTGATTTATTTCAAAAAGGGCCAACGGAACAGTTATTTATTTAAGATTTACACAACACTTTCTTTTATATATATAATTTTGCCTACCTCATTTCTTAAGCTAATCATTCTCATGACAAGATACTAACGATGCTACTTCTTTGATTTGCCTAAAATTATAAATGAATGTGGTAAATTTCTAAAGTGAACGAACTAACGTCATATCATAATTAACATGCATATTTAATCAAGGTAACCTAGGTCACTAATTTCACAAGCTAATAAACCTTAGCAACCTAAAAGACTATGTTCAAAGCTAAATCGATTCCATTAAGTCCTAACCATTGACATATTCACACAAATCATATTATGCAAACTTAAACAAACTATCATACGATATGTAAAATTCATAATCAAAATAAAAACATATATTGCATACAACCCATATCCCCACACTTGGACTACATATTGTCCTTAACATGAGAAGAACAAACAAAACATATAAGGTGGGAATAAACATAAAATAAGATGAAACTATAAGAACAACATAAAGACATAATTGAAAAGAGAAAGGGTTAGAATACAAAACCATCACGGTGATTGAGATGGTGATGGTGATGTTGTTGGAGGTGAAATCTCCATGCCTTGAGTAGTAAAGTATTTCTGAATGCTTCGGATGTCTCGTTGTTATCTCTGCTGCTCCTTCGTGATCTCCCTTCGCGATCTCCTTTAACACCTTGTTAGTCTTTGTGAGCTCGTTCAACACTTTCTCCCATCCAGCTGCTCCTCTCCTGACTTCTTGCTGGTTCAGCCCTTCCCTTATTGCTATGGTGTCGAGCTTGAACTGGCCTAACCTGCCCTGATTTTAACATGAGATTTTACGTTGATATCTCAAAACCTTGTTAGTCTTTGTAAGCTCGTTCAACACTTTCGCCCATCCAGCTGCTTCTTCCTCTCCTGACTCTTGCTGGTTGAGCCCTCCTTTTATTATTGTGGCGTTGAGCTTGAACTGGCCTAACCTGCCCTAGTTTTAACATGAGATTTTGCGTTGATATCTCGAAGTTTCATATTGTGGGACTTCAAGATTTCATCTCTCATCAAGTGATGAGTGTTTAGAAACTCAGGATGATGGACAATTAGTCCATTGCAATCGACACCATAGTAAGCAACTAGAGTCGTAACCAAGTACCCCATACCCAAATTATTACTTCTTTTACATAGATTAGTAACAATTGCATTAAATATATAGGTAGAGGTGCAAACTTGGACATTATGATCCATGCACTATAATATGAAAAGTTATTTTATTGAATACCTGTTAGTTTTGGTTTTGTCAAATATAGTTTGACACATGAATTTGTAAAATAACAAGTGTTAAAGGCTTCTAATAATATTATTATGGGCACTTTTAACATTAAAGCTCGCTAGCCCAGTTAGTTCGGTCTAATAGTGGGTGGCACGAAAGTCATCATGCTAGTCCACTATTGTTGATTCGGGGAATTAACCTATTTCACACAAGATTTTGTAGTTTAACCATACAGTTGACCCTGTAATCGAAACTGTAGATCTTTGGGGTTGGTTGGCTTATATTAAAGAGTTGTAAAGAATTCTACATGTAAACAGGATAATTAAATCGCAAAAAATTATCCCAATGAATTCTTCCTCCTAAGGTCTCAACCTTCTCTCTCAATCCTATTCTTTATAATATATCAAAATCGAAGTATTTAGGCATATTTATTTTCTTAAGACTAAGGGTATGGAATCAGTTACCATCCTCCTTCGAGAAGATAGGGAAAGGTGCGACGTAATTTGCCACCCTATTTTGTTGTCCACAGCTCGATCCTTGGACTTTGCCTTTTGGTTGGGTGTGCTTAACCGTCTGCTTGATGGATGGTCCCATTGGATTGAGAGTTGTGAAAAGTTTGGAGAGAATTGAAGAGTTGAAGATGGGTAGACAGAAGTGAAAGGAGCTTAGTACTTAGGTTTAGAGAGAGTGTGCGAAAGTGAAATGTGAAAGAAAAATGAGGTTAAATGTAAATATATAGGGTAGGAAGGGTAGAAGGGAAAAAATTGGAAGAAAAATAGCTAAAATTAGCATATATCATATCTGCTCCGCTGTCGTACCCTTGCAAAAATTTTGTATGCTTTTCAATTTCGCTTCTTTTTCCTCATTTCATCCCCAAAATCCTTCCATACCTTATAATTACATTATCACCTAAGTGTTTTCCTTCCACAACATTCCCATGTCAACTAATTCTTAATTCCTCCAAGATACTTAACAGGACTTGAAACACACAAAAAAATAAAATGCAAAACCTATTTACTACAAATAATAACATAACAAAATGATAAAAAATAATGGGTTACTTCCCATGTAGCACTTCTTTTACCATCGGTATCTTGACGTACTTCTTTTGGTCATGGTGGTTTGAATGAGTTGTGTAATGGTAGCATGATCATAGGTCTCATAAATTGTAAATGAGCTACTAGATTGTGATTTCCACCACCCTTCTTCTTCGTCTTCTTCTTCCACTTATTCCTTCGAGATTGTGGTTTTTCAAGTGAATCCTTGTGATTATCACTATGTTCAACCTCTCCACGATACTTGGTTCTTTGAATGATGTCTACGAAATTGTGAGAACTTTTTTTATTATTGGACAAGTTAAAGGACACCTTTTCATTCCCCACCCTTAGAGTTAACTTGCCTTCATTAACATCTATAATAGATCAGGCGGAGGCTAAAAATTTTCGTCGAAGGATAATTGGTATCTCCAAGTCTTCCTTTATGTCCAAAATGATGAAGTCCGTGGGAAAGGTAAATTTTTCCACCTTAACGAGAACGTCCTTAATTATACCTCTCGGACGGTAAATTGATCGATTAGCCATCAACACACTCATCATGGTCGGTGCTATTTCTATTAACTTTATTTTTATCATAAAGTGTAAGGCATCATACTTATGTCAACTCCTAAGTCTACAAAAGCCTTATCCACTTTGACATTACCTATGGTGCAAAAAATGTAAAAATTATCAATAATTAATTTTAGGTACAATTTGGAAGCAAAGAAATTAAGTAAGTTGAAAGCACTACATTCAGGTCATTTTTTGAAGATTAATTTTCACTTATTAGAGCAAGAAGAAGAAAATTAAAAGACAAGAAAATTAAGATGATGAAGCAAAACGATAGCAAATGATAGGCAGAAGCAAGCCAAAACGCAATATGCGTTTAATGCAGACCACGTCTGTGTTTCATGCAGACATCTTGCGAAAACGTAGACAATGTCTATATTTCACGTGGACATCTGCAAAAATGTAGAGGTATCATAAGCTATAGGCTTGAGGGTTTTGAAAGGCATGAATAGTAAATATGGACCGAAAACCATTGAAGTTTAATTGTTTACATCAAGCTACAGTGAAGAGGGCTGGTAGCAGAATCAAACAAGAAGAGTGGCATAAGTAGAAAAGAAGAGAAGAGAAGTGTGGAGGAGTGAAGTGTGAATAGTGAGGTGGTCTATTGATAATAAATTGTCAAATAATAATTAGTGAACAGTAGAGAGAAGAAAGCTTGCGGCGGTGAGAAGAGAATCAAAAGGGGTTTTCGATTAGGGAAAATTTCATGGGGCTGAAGTATCTTCTTGGAAGACCCATGGAAGGCTAAGTTATCGATGCCAGTTCAGAGGCGTTATCGACGCCGACGACCCAGGTTAAGTATTTTTTATTGTTTATTTTTTCTTTCTCTTATTAGAAAAATTGATTGGGTATTTGAGTGATAATGAGTTTAATAATTTATTGAATCGTTTTTCATGAAAACCCATTACTAGAATCGAATGCAATACATAATCATTGTATTCTTGATTCATGTGTAGCAAATAATGGTTTTGAATCATTAGAGATAACATAACATAGGTTAAATAATTCGAGCTTGTGTGATGATTGCCTAGATTGGTCTATTTTTCTAATTCATAAGGTGGTTGTCCGGATAAACTTAGAGAGCTTATTCTAGGTTTCCCGATTGCTAGTGTTAATTAACAAGCGCTTTGTGATTAACTAGGATCTAGGGAAAAAATGAGATTAACAAAGCTTGTTGTTAATTTATAACTGATAATTGTTAAGAGAGATAAAAGAACAACAAATCAATAAATTATGCTTTGAAAGGGCATAATTTATACGATACATTGCAAAATTGGTGATAGTAGATTTGAAAGGGCAATGCTAGATCTAGGAGATTCAATTAATATTATGCCATATTCTATTTATACTTCATTGAATTTGGGATCATTGAAAGAAACTCGTGTTATAATTCAGTTCGCTGATGGATCTAATGCTTATCCGGAAGGGGTTGTAGAGGATATTTTAGTACAGGTCAATGAATTGGATTTCCTAGCTAACTTTTATGTCTTGAACATAGAAGGAGAACCTTCATCTAACTATACACCTGTCCTTCTGGGTCACCCATTTTTGAAGACATCAAAGACAAAGATTGACGTAGATGCAGGGACGTTGACTATGAAATTTGACTGTGAAATTTTTGTTTTTAATATTTTTGAGGCTATGAGATACCCTAGTGATGTCCATTCTGTGTTATCTATTGATGTCATTGATTCTTTGTCTCAAGAAATTTTTGATATGGATGGTAAGGATAAGTTAGAAGTCATTCTTTGCATGAGTTTAACAGAAAACATTTTATAAAATTCTAACTTGCTTATTACAGATAAAATGGAGGAAATTGTGCTAGCACTGCAATCACTGCAAACAATACCAAAGAAGTATATATTTCAAAATATTGAATTGTCAATATCTAATCCGAAATCTTTACCTTCGGTAGTGTAGGCACCTGTAACTAAATTGAAGCAATTATTGGAGCATTTAAAATATGTGTTCTTGGGAGAAGGAGAAATACTTCTGGTAATCATAACATAGAACTTAACCAAGCTTCAAGAAGAAAAGTTCATTCGAGTGCTTAAAGACCACATCACACTTATAGGGTAGACTATAGCTGACATTAAGAGTATTAGCCCTTCGACATATATGCACCGAATCTTGTTGGAAGAAGGATCTAAACCATTATGAGAGTCACAAAGAAGATTGAATCCTCTGATGATGGAAGTGGTAACGACAGAGATCTTAAAGTTGCTTGATATTGGTATAATCTATCTAATTTCGGATAGCAAATAGGTGAGTCCGGTCTAAGAAGTACCAAAGAAAAATGGGATTACTATGGTGAAGAATGAGAATAATGGGTTTGTGCCTACAAGAATTTAGAATGGATGGTGAGTATGCATCAATTATAGGAATTTAAATGCTGCTACACGCAGGGATCACTTCCCACTCCCATTCATCGATCAGATGCTTAAAAGACTTGCAGGACGATGTCACTACTATTTTCTGGATAGGTATTCAGGATATAACCAGATTGTGATAGCTCCGAAGGATAAGGAGAAAACAACATTCACATGCCCATTTGGTACATTTGCCTACAGAAGGATGTCGTTTGGACTATGCAACACCCCAGCCACCTTTCAAAGATGCATGGTAAGTTTTTTTCTGAATATATTGAACATATTATTGAGGTCTTTATGGATGATTTTACTATCTATGGAGATTCATTTGATGCATGCTTGGATAATTTGAATTGTGTACTTGAATGATGCATCAAAACTAATGTTGTTCTCAATTCTAAAAAATGTCATTTCATGGTTGAACAAGGAATAGTGTTGGGACATGTAATCTCATATAAGGGAATTGAGGTTAATAAGGCTAAGATAGAAATTGTGAGACATTTACCTTACCCCACAAATATGCGGGAGATTCATTCTTTTCTTGACCATGCAGATTTTTATTGTAGGTTTATCAAGGAATTTAGTAAGATCTCAACAAAACTATGTCATCTGTTACAAAAAGATATATCCTTTGAGTTTGATAAGGGATGCAAAGAAGCATTTGACAAGTTGAAAAAACTTTTGACTTAAGCATCGATCATTCAACTACCTAACTGGATTCAACCATTTGAGATTATGTGTGATGCGAGCAATTTTGTTATAGGTACTGTCCTTGGTCAAAGATATGGAAAGTTGATTCATGCAATCTACTACGCTTCCCGAACACTTAGTCTAGAACAATGTAACTATTCCACCACTGGAAAGGAGCTTTTAGCTGTTGTGTTTGCTTGGATAAATTTAAACCTTATTTTCTTAGTTCTAAAGTGATTGTGTATTATGATTATGTAGCATTAAGATACCTTTGTCGAAGAAAGAAGCGAAGTCAAGGTTGATTACATGGATTATCCTACTCCAAGAGTTTGATTTGGAGATTAAAGAAAAGAAAGGTGTAGAGAATTCAGTCGCAGATCACTTGAGTAGAGTTATGAAGGAAGAGGATCCAATAACATTGCAAGAACTATTTCTGGATGAGCAATTACTAACGCTTCAAGGTAAGACTCCATGGTATGCTGACATTATGAACTATCTAGTGAACCATGAGATACCTACGAATTTGAGTAAGGCTAAACAGAATTGGATAAAAAGTGAGCCGAAATATTATATTTGGGATGATCTTCAATTGTGGAAATGTTGTTCTGATCAAGTGATTAGGAGATGTGTACCTGAATATAAGTTTGAATCAAAAATTTGAAGTTTTGCCATTCATATGCTTGTGGTGGTCATTTTGGGCCTAATAGAACTACTAGGAAAATTCTTGAATGTGGTTTCTATTGACCAAATATTTTTAGAGACTCATATATGTTATGTAAAGCATGTAAATAGTGCCAGAAATAGGGTAATCTATCATATAGAGATCAAATGCCTTTAGCTCCAATAATTGCATATGAAATTTTTGATATATGGGGCATCGATTTTGTGGGACCATTTCCCTCTTCTTGTGGTTTTGTTTATATTTTGTTGGTTTTGGATTATGTTTCTAAATGGGTGGAAGCTAAAGCCACTAGGACTGACGATTATAAGGTTGTTGCATAATTTGTCAAGTCTAATATTTTTGCTAGAGTTGGAACACTACGAGCATTGATTAGTGACATGGGTACTCATTTTTGTAATGGATTAGTGGGAAGTCTTTTAAAGAAGTACCATGTCGCACATAAGGTGTCTACAGCCTATCATCCACAGACGAACGGGCAAGCAGAGGTTTCAAATAGAGAAATCAAGTCCATCCTTGCGAAAATGGTAAGTCCGAATCGTAAAGATTGCAGTCAGTGACTTGATGATGCTCTTTGGGAATACAAGACTGCATACAAGATACCGATTGGCATGTCTCCATATAGACTAATCTACGAAAAGTCGTGCCATCTTCCAGTGGAATTTGAACACAAAGCCATTTGTGCTATTAAGCAATGCAATATGAAGATGGATGTGGTGGGTGATAAGAGGAAGCTACAACAATAAGAATTGGAAGAGCTTAAGCTTTAGTCTTATGAGAATGCAGAAATTTACAAGGAAAAGACGAAAAGATTTCATGATAAGATGATTGTTAGGAAGAATTTTGTGGTTGGACAAAAAGTTCTTCTCTACCATTCACGACTTTAGCTTTTTCTAGGTAAATTGCATTCCTGTTGGATTGACCCTTTTATTGTTACTAATGTCTTTTCACATGGTGCAGTTAAAATTGAAAGCTTACAGATAAACAAGAAATTCAAAGTCAATGGTCATCGACTGAAACCATTCTATGAGGGATTCCAAGAGGACGACGTGGAAGTGATAGGGTTAGAAAACGCTCGCTATGAAGAATGAACAAGAAAGAGTCGAGCCAACGACAATAAACAAAGGCGCTGCTTGGGAGGCAACCCAAGGGAACTTAAAATCTGTCATTTACATTTTCGCTTTTACTACTTTTGTGAACTACTTCATTCTTGCAATTGATGTTACATTGAGGGCAATGTGAGTTTTAAGTGTGGGGGTAGGGTATGCTAGTTTCTATGCATGTTTTTGAGCTTAACTGTGACTTATGTGGCTTATTAGACAGTTTTCAAAATCAAATAAACAAAATCAAAAATTTCCTTATTTTCTATTGCTTTAAAGATTATTTAGTCATAATTAGAGCTTTAATTGACTAGAAAAATACATAGCAAAATTTGGCATGTACTTTTGCTTTTGTAATTAGTTAATGTACATTATTCTTAGAAGAGCGGTGATTAGTGGTAGACAAAAACTAGTGAGATTTTGAACCATATTAGACTGACGCATTTATATCAATCTCACTGTTTTGTTTGTTATGAGTGATCTTCATGACATATACATCCTTACTTTGAGTTGAATTTCTATTCGAGACCACATTTTTTATCACATGCATGTTTATGAAAATGATTAGGCATTCTTGGTTGATTATAAGCTACATTATCAAAATAGCCTACCTATTTATGTGAATTTCCCTTGCTAATCCCTTTTTAGCTGTATTAACCTTTTCTTTTATATAAACTACATTACGTCTACCAAACCAAATGTTCTACCCAAGCTTTAAAGCTAGTGGAGCATTTGTTAATCCTTGTTGAATGTGATTGTGTAAAAGTTTAAGTATGGGGGTATGCTTCATATGGGTTGGTTAAATTTGTAAAAATGTCATGTTATGAATCCTATGTTGATGTAGTCTCTTTCAATTTTATATTTGAAAAAAAGAAAAGAAAAAATTGTTTAAATAAAAAGAATGAAGGAGGCAATGCGATTGTTGTGAAAAGTTATTAATTAATAGTTTATCCTCCTTAAGTTGTATTGGTTGGGTGTTTGAGTATATGGCATATGAAGAGGATGTTATGTTGGATGGAGTATTTCATTGTGTTATGTTCATATGGGTTATGATATGAGAGCTGAATTGAGTTGTGAAACATAATTGGTGCATTATTCATAATTGACAATACCCAATTGTGGATAAATGCTAACTTGTGCATTTGATTTTTCATTAAGTGTTACTTTTGCTTCACTAGCTTAATGGCTTTCAACTACATTAACCAAAATTCATCCCACCTTACGTTAGCCCACATTATAACCCTAAAAAGTCATTTGGTTCATGATTATGCATGTGACTTTTAGTGATGGAGAAATGAAATAATATGCAAAGTTATGGATTGTTGTGATCACGAATGGTTTTTGAGTGTACCCATGGAAATATCTTGTTTAAACATTTTTTGTCCAAGTTTGCCTCTAGATTACTCAGTTTCTAAAGGTGGTGACTATTGATTGATCATGAGTATAAGCTTGAATGTAGAGTTTTTGCTATAGGTTTTACAAGTCATTCATCTTTACTTACGGTTATCTATTCTTAAGAAATATAGAAAATGAATGAAAGTTTTAGTTTTTGATTTTCATTTTGAAGATTTGCCCGAGGATGGTCAAAAGCTAAGTATGGGAGAATTTGACATGTGTTTAAATGTTGATCTATTTTATCTTCTACACTTAGTGATTAATACCTTAGAAATGCTTAGGATGCTCACTTTGATTTATATTTGATTTTAGGTACATTTTGGAATTGAAGGAATTAAACTGACCCGAAAGCATGATCATTAAAGCCGTCTTTTCAATTTTTATACTTTTTGTCTTTATAGAGCAAAAATGAGAAATATTGGAGCAAGTAAAGAAAAGAAAATTAAGAATGAGAAGCAATGAAACAGCTCACGTTTGCATGGATTTAGCATGACAACATAACTCTTGTCCATTTATCTTATGGAAATCCTAGCTACCATATGGCTTGTACGTAGCTTTTGAATGAAGAAAGGAGCTAAAACACGTGAGTGAGTGGTGTGTGATGTGCAGTTGAAAGAAGAGAAAAATGTGAGCTGAAAACTTGCGAGGCTGAATTAAAAAGATTTGGACAACAGCTGGAATAGAGAGAAAAGAAACAAAGAGTGGTGTGAAAGAGAGGAGCAAACAAAGAGTTGCGTGAAACAATCGAGCAACTGAAGAGCTGCGGTAGAGAAAAGTGATATGTGAATAGTGAAGTGGTCTATTGCATTAATTTGTCACATCAGCTACAGTAGAGGGGAGATTATAGGGAAGAGAGTTGCATGAGACGAGAAGAAAGTAAGTTGCTTAAATAGTAAAGATAGAGCGCCATCTTTATTTGTCCCATCATTGAATAGTGGAAGAGAGTGGTGTGAAATAGAACAAAAGAGAGAGCAGTAGCATGGAACCAAAGGGAAAGTCATCTTCAGCTGTCATTCTCTCTTTAACTTTTTTTACATAAATAGAGGCTACAAATGCTGATTTTGGATCTTGAAGATGGAGATGGAAGGGTAAATCACCTAACGCTGATTCGGAGGTGGAATCGAGGCCAAGGAGCACATTAAGCGTATAGTGTTGTGTATCATCGTCTACTCTCTTTTTAGATTGTTACGTTATTTTGAATGAATTGATTGGGTATTTGGATAATGATGGTTTTAATGCTTTATTGAATCATTTTTATGACTACCCATTGCTAGATCTTGAATGTGACACGTATTAGTCACGTGGAAGATCGTTTGTAGCAATTAACGGTACTGAATTGCTAGAAATAACGTAGCTTAAGTTAAATAGTTCGTGCATACATGATTATTGCTTAAATTGATCTGTTTTTCTTAATTATAATGTTGCTGTCCGAATAAACTTAGAGAGCTTATTCTAGGTTTTCTGATAGTTAAGGTTAATTAACAAGTGCTTCGTAATCAACTAAAACTTAAGGAAAAACTAGAATTAATAGAGCTTGTTATTAATTCATGATCAATAGTCTAAAAGGAGGAGTAAAGATGATAACTCAACGACATTTGTGAAATTATGCTTAGGTTGATATGAAACCAATGAATCGATGTTCAAATCATTCATTAGCTTCATCATTTTGCTACAGTTTAATTTGATTTTTTTCATAGATTCAATTTTATTTTGTTTTTAATTTGTTTCAAATTGAAAATCCCCCTATTTGCTTAAGCAAATAATTTAAGAAAGTATTTGATATTAATCCTTGTGGGATCAACCTAGACTTATTGCTATCTATAGTTTAGCCTAGTTATTTTGGTAGTGTTACGACGCGCAACCAGACATTTTGAAGTAAAGAAATTGACTTGTAAAGTTCTAGAAAATGGTTTTTATTAGCCATCATTGTTCAAAGATGCATATACCTTTTGCAAATCATGTGCCAGATACCAGCAATCAGGTAACCTGTCTTATAAGGATCAATTGCCACAAACCCTATGCTTTTCTGTGAAATTTTTTACATTTAGGATATTGAATTTGTGGGACCTTTCCCTCTATCTTTTGGCTTTACTTATATATTACTTATAGTCGATTATGTTTTTAAATGGGTGGAAGCCTAAGCTACTAGAACTAATGATGCAAAAGTTATTGTAGATTTTGTTAAGGCTAACATTCTTTCTAGGTTCGGGATACCAAAAACAATCTTTAGTGATAGAGGAACCCAGTACTTTTGCAACAGGGTGATGGAGACAATGTTCAACAAATATCACATCATGCATAAGGTTTACACGGCTTACCACCCTAAACCAACGGGCAAGTTGAAGTCTCAAATCAAGAAATCAAGTTGATCCTGGAGAAAACCGTTTAACCTAATAGGAAGGATTGGAGCGTAATATTAGAAGACACACTATGGGCTTATAGGACAGCTTACAAAACACCAATTAGGATGTCTCCGTATAGGCTGGTTTTTGGGAAGCCATGTCATATTTCGGTGGAATTATAGCATAAGACATATTGAGCTATCAATAGATGCAACATGAATTTGGATGATGCGTGTTTACATAGGAAGTTACAACTTCAAGAGTTGGAGGAGATAAGGAATGGCTCCTACCACAATGCAATGATATACAAGGAGAAGATGAAGACTTTTCATGATAAGATGATTTCAAGGAAAAGCTTTGTTGTGGGTCAGAAAGTGCTTTTATATCACCCCAGACTCAAATTATTCCCAAGTATGTTGCCTTCCCGTTGGGTTGGTTTATTTTTTGTTACTCATCTCTTTCCTTTTGGTGCAGTAGAGATACAAAGTCTAAAAACCAACAAGACATTTAGAGTGAATGGTCATCGCTTGAAGTCGTATTATGAAGGTTTCCAAATGGAGGATTTGGAAGTGTGTTAATGTTAGAAGACGTGACTAATGTCACTTCATGAAAGCAACATAGAGTCAAGCCAAAGATAATATCAAGCCAAAGATAATAAACAAAGGTGTTGCTTGGGAGGCAACCTAAGGGAAGTCAATTTCTGTTTATTTACATTTTTGCATTTGCTATTTTCGTGAAATGCTCTATTTCTTATATTTGATGTTACATTGGGGACAATGTAAGTTTTAAGTGTAGGGGTGGGGATCTTAGTTTTTATGAATATTTTGAGCTTAATTGTAGCTTATGTGGTTTCTTAGGTAGTTTTCAAAATCAAACAAACAAAATAAAAAATTTTCTTACTTTCTATTGCTTTTAAGATTATATAGCCATAATTAGAGTGTGAATTGACTAGAAAAATCCATGGCAACTTTAGCATGTACTTTTGTTTTTATGATTGGTTAATGTGCATTATCCTTATAAAAGTGGTGACTAGTGGTAGACAAACATCAGTAAGATTTTGAGTTGTATTAGACTAACACATTTATATCAGTCTCCTTGTCTTTTATTATGTGTGACCTTCATGACATGTACTTCTTAACTTTGTTTTGATTTTTTGTTCAAGATCACATTTTTTGTCACATGCATTTTCATGAAAATGATTAGGCATTCTTTGTTGTTTACAAGCTATATTAGCCAAATAGCCTACCTATTATATGAATTTTCCTTTGTTAATCCCTTTGAGCTTTGTTAACTTTTCCTTCTATATAAACCACATTACATGCTTTTAAACCTAACCAAATGTCCTACCTAAGCCTTTAAGCTAGTGGAGCATTTGTAATTCTTAATCACTATGATTGTACAAAAGCCTAAGTGTGAGGGTAAGCATACATATAGGTTGGTTATATTTGTTAAACTGTCATGTTATGAATTCCCATGTTGATGTAGCTTCTTTCACTATTATATTTGAAAAAAGGAAGAAAAAAAGAAAAAAAATAAAAAAATTGTGAGTTTGAATAAAAGTATCAAGGAGGAAGTATAATTTTTTTGAAAAGTTGTTAATTACTTATTTCTTGTACTTAAGTTGTATTGAATAGGTGGTTTGAATATATTGCATATAAGGCAGATGTTGTTTTGGATGGAGTACTCTTTGTGTTATGTTCATGTGGTATGGTGTGAGAGTTAAATTGAGTTATGAAATATAATTGTTGTATTTATCATACCTGATGGTACCCAGTTTTGAATTAATGTTAACTTGTTCATGCAACATCCCGTTACCCATGTTAAGACTAGAATAGTAACTTATGAGAAATTTCTGAGAAAATTAGGAAAATGCACGTCATGCATAAATTAATTATGACACATTTTTCTTACACATTCATATGACTGTATATGTATTCATTGACATTTTCGGATATAATTGAGTGATTTTTCAGGTATGAGACAGAAGACCGAGTGTTTATTCTGGATTAGAAGAACGTTTTGGACTAAGTTATGGCTCAGAGGTCTGTCAGCTGACGTCAGAGAGTTATAACTTTTATTTTGTAGTTTTTGCTAGAACCTGTATGAGGTTTTGTAAATATTCGTCTAATGGAAACAGTGTAAACTTTGTGAATGAATGCAATGACTGATTTTAAAATTTGATGCCTTCTGATTTTGTTAGATGATGCCATGTGTAAGTTGGAATTGTTTTTGCTCTAACATGCCATCATCATAGGATATGTACTTGAATATTCTTGAATGTTTGGGTATGCACCTTGTGGTAGTGGGATGTTGCAGTTCACTTTATATCTTATTGAGTATTACTTTTGTTTCACTAGCTTAAAAGTTTTTCTGCTACATTACCCAAAAATACATCTCACGTTACCCTTGCCCACATTACAACCCTAGAAAAGTCCTTTGATTCTTGATTATGCATGTGACTGCTAATGGTGGAGAAATAAAATAATATGCAAAGTTATGGATTGCTATGATTATGAATGGTGTTTGAGTGCACCCGTGGAAATATCTTATTTAAACACCTGTTGTCTAAGTCTACCTCTAGATTACTCAGTTTCTAAGGGTGATGAATGTTGATTGATCATAAGTAGAAGCTTTGAATGTTGAGTTAGTGCTATAGGTTTTAAAAGTCATTCATCTCTATTGATAATTATCTATTCTTAGGAAATATGAAAAATGAGTAAGAGTTTTAGTTTGTGACTTTGATTTTGATGATTTTTCAGAGGACAGTTAAAAGCTAAGTGTGGGGGAACTTGTTATATGCTTAAATTTTGATTCATTTGATTTACTACACTTAGTGATTAATCCCTTAGAAATGCTTAAGATACTTACTTTAGCTCATATTTAATTTTAGGTACATTTTGGAAGTGAAGGAGCTAAAGTGACCTGAAGGCATATTCATTGAAGTCATCTTCTCAATGTCCACACTCTATTGATTCATGGAGCAAGAAGAAGAAGAGGATTGGAAGAAGAAGAGACAAGATAGAATATGAAGTAAAGAACAAAGGAAGAAGAGTCTCATGGCCACGCATTGGTGTGCATGGGCGTGAGAAACTTCTCATGCCTATGTAACACCTCTCATAGTCTTAAGAGGTCTCTCACAACCGTGAAAGGGGTTGTCACAACTGTGAAAAATGTGTCACAAGTGTGACACACTACACTCGTGACATACACAATCACACCCGCGAGTCCATTCTCATGGGTGTGAGAAGGGACAGATGTCTCATTTAATCCTAGTTTTTAACCATAAAGTGTAATGTTTTGATGGCAAAAAGAACTCTCTCGGGACAGAAGCGAAAACCCTCATTTTTTCTTCGTTTTCTCTTTGTCTTTCAACACCAATAGAGACGTTGATGGTTGATGCTTGGAGCTTGAAGGAGAAGATGGAAGGCTAACTTCCTGATGCTGGTTCAGAGGTGCAATCGACACCGAGGAGCACACTAAGCATAGTATCACTGTGTATCGTTTTCTTTTCCTCTTTTTGAATTATTTACATTATCTTGAGATTAATGATTGACTATTCTATAAGAATGCTTTTGATGCTCTATTGAATCATTTTTCATGAAAACTCATTGCTAGAACATGAATGCGATACGTAATAGTCGAGTTAAAGGTCACATGTGGCAACTAACTGTGTTGAATCATTAAGGATAACATAACATAAATTAAATAATGTAAGCTTGAGTGATTATTACTTAAATTGGTCTATTTTTCTCACTTATAATGCGACTATCCAGATCAACTTAAAAAGCTTGTTCTAGGTTTCCCGATAGTTAGGGTTAATTAAAAAGCTTGTTTTAATTAACTATGACCTAAAGAAAAATCAGGATTAATAGAGCTTGTTGTTAATTCATGACCAATAGTTCTGAAAAAGGTTTGAGGATGATAATTCAATGATATATGTTAAAATATGCGTAGGCTGAGATTAAACCAAAAAACTAAGTTTTACACACATTTATCACTCGTCATTTTTAACTGTTTTTGATAAATTGATTGCATTAGTTTAGTTTTATTTATTATCTCAATTGAATCTACCCAAAACCCTCCTATTTTATTTCTTTTACATTAATTATTTTTGTTACGAAAATTAACCGAACATTCCTTGTGGATACGATCCTGACTCACCACAACTACAAATTATAGTGTACAGAGTTAGTAAATTTTGCAGTACACTCGACAAGTGCTATCAGGGGCTAAAGAGGAATCTTTCATGTTGTTCAACTGTCCTATTAAGATGTCAATTTTTGCTTGCATCTCTGTCATTTGGCCAACAGCTATAGCTTCTTTCTATTATTTGACGATTATGTGTTGTCTACTTCGGTCATTTGTTCACATATAACTTTTACTAGCCATTTCTTCTAGCAACTCCTCCGCTTTGTCAACAATCTTTCGCATAAGCGATCCGCCCGTTGTTACATCTATAATACCTCTTGTAGGTGGATTGACTCTATTGTAGAAGGTTTTGCAAAAGAAATTCTTTTGGTAAGTTGTGGTATGGACACCTCCTTTGCAAATCCTTATATCTCTCCTATGCCTTGTAAAATGATTCCCATCACTATATCGGAAGTTCGTGATTTCTTTTATCATCTTCGTAGTTTTAGTGAAGGGAAAATATTTGTCCAAGAATAAATGTACCAATTGCTCCCACGTTATGACATTTTAGGAACTGAGAGAGTGATACCAAGCTTTGGCTCTATCCTTTAGCATAAAAGGGAAAAGCCTAATCCTAACAGCATCTTTCGACATCCCATGATATCCAAAGGTATTACATATTTCAAGGAAGTTCACTATATGTGCATTAGGATCCTTATTGGTTAGTCCATTGAATTGCACATTTGTTTGTAACATATTTAATAAGGCCGATTTAATCTTAAAAGAAGTGCCTTAAACTGGTGGTTTGATTACTTTTTGATTGGTAGCATTGAACCCTGGTCTCATGAAGTCCATAAGGGTTCCTCCCTGATCGAACTCTTAATGAAACTCTTCTGTAATTTGTTCCTCAATTTATTCTTCTTGGCGTTTGGCTTTTCGAATGGCTCTTTTCAAGCAAGTGATGTCGAGTGCGAGGGTTTAAGCGATTTAACTTAAACTTTGAGTGACTCTTGTGTTCACGCAAATGTATGGACACAAGAGTGATAAGAACACCTTAGACTACAAGAATTAAACTAATCCTACTACTCCCTAATAACGACGCCAAAAACTTATTGATACGAGTTTTAATCTATTTAAAAATCCTCAATATACTGCAAGTGCATAGGTTATAAGTGTAGTTTGTGAGGTGTTAATCCATCGAGGAGTTGTCGAACTAATATAATTTTAACTTATCTAAGGCCTAAAGAATTATTAAAATGAAAATAAAAGGAACAGAAAAGTAAACATGTGAAGATGACTAATAGAAAGTTAATTTGTAAAATTAACACAAAAGAAATAGAATATTAGCATCACCAAATTCACAATGGAAAATCACAAAAAAAAGTTACCAAATTAAAAGAAAGGGATTTATCCTATCATCAATGCTAACCTAATCACTTTTGAGTTAATGTGGTGTCAGTTCTAGACTACAGAAGGGTAGATTAGTCTCTCTCAAGTTATAGTTACTAAGCCCTAATTAATAAAATCTGATTAAGTCAAATTGTTGAAAATGTCATCTCTTGATTAACAATCAGCCCATAACTTATTCAATTCCTAAACCTTCTAATAAACAACCAGGTCTCACACGAGATCTCTCTCCGTGTAATTACCGATTTGATTATTTGCATGGTCTATTGAGTCGTTTAACTCTCATTAACCAACCCAATCATTTTACATTCAATTCACTCTCTTGATTTACCGAAGAATGAAGTTACAACAAATAATCACAACACCCAAATGAATTAACACAAAAACAACTAGATTAACATTAAATCAAGTTTAAATCCTTAAAGAAAAGTTAAAACATCATCATCAATCCCAAATCCATCAACATCATCATATCCATCTTACACATTCAAAGAAAAAATAACAAAGATGAAAAAAATGTCATTTAGAAGGGATCAGGATGGCTCGGGAAAGTAGTAGCAATAGAAGCCCACTCCTCTCTCCTTTTTTTTCCTCTTCTCTCTCTTCTTGGAGTTTTCCCAAAGTGGCAGAAATTGGAGCTCCCCCTAAGGTTCTTTTTCTTTCTTTATGTTGGTTTATTTTAGGTAAACTCTAAGATTTTCCAGGTCTAAAAAGTCCCCAATTTCCCCCGGTAAGTCGTGTTCGAGAGGCCATGATCGTGGCACTTCATTTAGCTCTCTGTCACGATTATGGCAGACCAGGCCAAGATCATGGCTCCACTCAACTGGTTCTATCACAATCGTGGCCTCGTAATCTTGGGTCTAGCTCTGGGCTTCCTCTATTTTTATTATATGTTTATATTTTGAGATTTATGTATGAACTATTTAGATTTATATGACACCGTGATTTATACTGGTTCACCCTTAACCTTTGGGCTACGTCCAGTGCTCAGAGTTTATATAAGATTTCACTATCTCTTGCAACTTTACAAGTATTATTTCTCATTTCAAGAGCCTCTTCAGGTCTCTTTCACAAAGTATTCTTTATCTGCTATCTTAGCCTCTTCAGGCTCTAGCCTTCCCTTTCACTTGAAAAGATATTGTTTGAGTTTTCTAAACTCATATTACAGGTGTTCTTAATCTCTCTTCTTCCTTCTTTTCACTCAGGATATTTTTACAGTATACTCACTTGATCATAGAATTATTTCGTGTAAGTAAAGAGTTGAGAGTTGAAAGTTGTTTTGTGTATGACTACAACTGATATTTATAGTCTAATTCTCCAACATTCTTCTTGAGAAAACTGCTTATAGAATCTTTAGAGATCAGTTATTAGTTGAGTCATGTAACCAACTCCAACTAACTAACTAACTGACGTTGTAGATTATTCGTCAATTGTATCGTCTTGATTTGATTTGTATGCTTCGTCTTATTTCTTTACTTCATCTTATGTCTTTGCTTCGTCTTATGACTTCGCTTCATCTTAGACATGTGACTTCATCTGGTTTGTTTTACACTTTGTCTTAGTCAGCTCTTGAATATCATCTTGATTTGATGATTTGTGCTACTTATATTTATCTGCGCACTTAACAAACTCATCAAAATAGTTCA
>JANQAP020000052.1:467470-480688 GCA_026874005.2 Erythroxylum coriaceum
GTTGTTCAGTTTACAATACAGGGCAGAGGGACACTAAGGGGTCACCCCGTTTAGGGGTTCTGAGGATGGCCACCTTACCTACGGCGAGACAAGGAGGGATTGGTTTTGGTAGCCTTTTTGACTTGCGCAGTCTGCCCCCTTCAGGTATTTTTCATTTATTTTTTGTTTTTTTTTCTGTCACCTGCATCATTCGTATATTGTTTCATTTGCATGTGGGTCCACCAGAAACAGCCTCTCTACTGTGTAGGGGTAAGGCTGCGTACTACAGGACCTCCCCAGACCTCGCTTCATTGCAGGATTTCGGACTGGGTGATGATGATGATTCAAATAATCAAATTGAATGAAAATTGCATATTATTTATACATATAAACCCATCTTTTTCGTGAGCTTTAGAGCCTAAGAGCAAAATTTTCAAAATTTTTCTCTTTTTATTCATTCATGTGTGTTATCATGTGTAGTAGAATGATTCTAGAACTTGCTTGTATTATACATGTTGAGATCATATTTGCTAAATTAGAAGCATTGAAATGATAAAGGCACTTAGATCCAAGAATTTGTTTTAAGTCTATTTATTTGATAATTACCATACCCATAATTTTATCCTTTAGGAATAACCAAGTTAAGCCTTAGCCTTTATCATTGATTATAACCCACATATTAACGCCTTTATCATTGATTATAACCCACATATTAACCTTTATCCTAATTTCTTTGAAACCTTTTTATTGTTTTGAACCCTGAAGGTTATTTACATTGTTTACTTGTTTAAGACTTGAAATTCTTGAAAGGTCCATTATTTCTTTAATTGTGGTACTAAACACTAGAAAAATTGTTTTGAGTTGATTAACAAAATAAGCATAGAAAAAGAAAAGAAGAGAAGTATAAGGTACCAATGAAGTTGCAATAAAAGGACCTTCGTATTTGTAAATAAGTTTCTTGTAATTTCTCTTTAGTAAATTTCCTTCAATTCGACCCTCTTCATTATCCCAACGATACCTTACCTAAGCTCCATTACAACCTGTATAAAGACCTTTCTATTTTTGTTTCTAGTTTATACATAAGTGGTGGAGATGTGATAAAATTGCAAGCATATAATAAGAGTTCTACTATACATTGATTGAGAGTTTGATACTTTTCACCTTAAACATTTAAATGCATTGAGTGAAGCCTGATGAGGATGTAAAAGTTTATGGTTCTGATTTCAATGTGATTATTGATATGATTACTATTAATATGTATTTTGGAAGTTAATTTTAGGATAATTTGATTATAATTGTATGTTAATTTGATTCAATATGGCATGATGATTTATAGTATAAATGGACAAGTTAAGATTAATGATGAATTGATATGGTAAAATTGATAATTTTGATTATAGTTTGCTTGAGGACAAACAAAAGCTTAAGTGTGGGGGTGTTTGATAGATACATAATTGACCATAATTATACCTCTTATTTGATGTATTTTTGCTTAATATTTTATACTTTTATTGTATTTCTAGTACTTAATTTGCTCCAAGTACACTTATAGGCTATAATTGCCTTCATGAACTAAAAGGAGAAGAATTCGGGTAAAATCATGAAATAAAATGAACATGGCCGTGTATATGGCCGTGTAAGTCTCTCAAAACATGTAAAGTCACGATTTTAAATGTTTTTGGAGATACATGGTTTGATACACGACCAACATGGAGACAACTATGATTCTGGTCTCTCCAAAGAGAGTTGGGTTCTTTGGGGATTTCTAATTTCGCATATTACTCTACCAAGGTGGCTTTTAACCCACATTGTTTCAAACTGAAACTTTAGATAATCTCCTTTACTTTAGGATGATTAGTTATAAGAATAGTACGTATGCTCTTGGTCAAAGAACGATTACGAGAATATATAACATACGTACTTAACAAGGGAAAAGAAGTATCACAGATACGACTTTCCTTGGGGAGATTTGTTATTTCTATTAGAATTTCTATTCCATTGGATATGGTTCATTTGACATGGGAAGGAAGATTAGCTATATAAAGGGTTGAAGAAAGATGAACAGAATCTGTAGGCAATTCACTCCTGATATAAGTAACAGGCCATTTGGAAACCTTCGAATTGAATTCATTAACGAATTGGATTCAATTACATTAATGAGATTGAACTGAATTCAATTTAAACTATTTGGAACAAACCTAGTAATATTGGAATTGAATTCAATTACACTGTTTGGAACACAATGAAAATGAATTCAATTATTTCATATGACATTTTTACTGTTGACTAAAAAATAATCTTATTAAATAATAAGATTATTTTCTTTATTCCAATTAATTCTAGTTTTGGTGACCATAATAGATCTTAATTACATCAAATGTAAAGAAAGTATTCTTAAGTAGAAAACTAGATAAAAATAATATATGAAATAATAAAATGTACTTTGTTCAGAAGGATCAAGAGTATAAAATGTGCAAATTGTTATAATTAATATATAGTTTAAAGTAGTACTCAAGGCAGTATTATATTAACTTTCACAATGCAATCATATCATATAATTTTCGATTGAATGATGAGGATTATTGTATATAATTAAAAAGATTCATTGATAATTATAAATTGGTGATTAATATATTATTAATTATTATTAAAATATTATAATTATAGGTAAAATTAATTAGCATTATATGTTTAAAATTATTTATTTTTATAATTAATAAAATGTAGTAATAGTAACTCAATAAAATAATAAGAATAATTTTATTTATTAATATAAAATCAATAAAACGTTTATTTTTATTAAGTTTTAATAGAATTAAAAAAGAGAAAATTTATTTTATAAAATTTAAATTATAAAATAGCTAATTTTAATATTAGAATTTTTTAAGTGTGTTAAATGTTTATATAAAAATAGAAAATAAAATTTAATTTTTCATATTCATAAATTATAAAAATTAGAAAAATTACAACTAAAAATAAAAATTACAAATTTAATTAAATATATTTTTATTAAAAGTTAAAACTCAAAAGTCACAATACACTACAATCGAACCACAGAAAAGATCAAGTAGGATAAAACCAAAAATTATATTATTACATTATAGAGAATATAGCAGGTGGAAAGAAAAAGATTCCAACTAGTTTACAATCAAACATAAATTAATAAAAGTTTAGCAATGAAGACCGTAATGTAGGGTTTGCAATTGGTAAATAGAGAAGAGAAGAAAGGGGAGATAGGGCGTGGAGCTTAGAGGAGTGAATTAAATTCTGATGTTTGGAGGAGTGAATTCAATTTATAAAGGGGATGGGTGTTGTGGAAACGTTCGTGGGACAGACTTACACTCGCAAATAGCGTTGATGCAGTGTCACAGCGTTAGGTTTATTTAATTGTTATTCCTGTTACTTAATTAATAAAACAACTGATCAGGTTGTGTTGGTTAGGAAGTTTATTGTTTTTATTTCCTATTTAGTTCCCTACAAGATAGGTATTTTATTTTGGTAAGGAGTCTTGCCTATTTATGAGCAGATCCAAGAAATAAAACGTAAGTCAGAATTTATCAATAAGAGATCAGAGTTCTCTCCTATTGAATTCTAAGGTTTTAGTCTCCCTTGACGAGCTGAATTATTCTTCAAAAATAGGTTGCCCTAGGAATCCGCAGAAGGGCAACAAGGGACAGGTCAGATCAGAGTTATTAAACTGCGATTTTCCTGTTCATCGTCATGTGACACGATCCTATTATAGAAATCATAACATATTGGTATCAAAGCCTAACACAATGGGCGATGATATTGAGGCCAGATTTTAAAAAGAACGATCGTATATGGAGTCAAAATTTTTGACATTGGAGACTCGGCTAGAACAACGTATATGGGACAAGATTGCATTAACCATCCAAGAGCAGTTTGCAAGCTTAGGGTTTAGTACCTCCAAGCTGTCGTAGAACAGCAGTGAGGAGAACAGTGCCGCTGCCCACTTAATCGGTAACACCCAAACGAATAGGAACAGTGTCAATCACCCTATTCAGCCAATCAGAATACAACCAATAACCCACCAGTCCTCCGTATCGCGCTATTCCAAACTAGATTTTCCCTCGTATGATGGAAAGGATGACCCATTGATTTTGGCCCAGAGGTGTGAACAGTTTTTTGAGAATCCAAATATAGCGGCAGCAGAACAAGTGAAGTTAGCAGGGTTTCATTTATTGGGCGAAGCTCAGCTCTGGTATGGTAAGTTGAAAAAGTCTAAGGGATCGATGATTTAGGAAGATTTTCTCAAATATTATTTTCAACGATTTGACCCGTCGAATAGTAGTAATCCCATTGGGGAATTAACTACTCTTAGACAGCAGGGAACTGTGGAATCATATTAAAGCTAGTTTCAGGAGAAATTAGCGCGAGCAGAAGACCTTCCGGGGCATGTTTATGCAGGAATGTTTGTTGTAGGGTTGGATGACTCAATTCGAATGGATGTTCAGATACTCCAACCCCCAGACTTAGTGACCACCATGAACCTTGCTAGATCTTATGAACAAAAATATCAAATCCAACAGGCTAACCTTAGCCGTAAAGGGAATTGGCAGTCGTCCCGGACAGTTTCAATTTTAGCAGGGAATTCTCAGTTCAAGGGCACGAATACCACCTCATCCTCATTAATAACAGCCAGCTCAATAACCAATAATTCCCGCTCTTTTGTTTGACAACTGACTAGTGCATAAATGGTGGAGCGAAGTGCCAAGGGGCTTTGTTATAATTGTGATGAGTTGTATTCCACAACACATCAATGCAAACGACTCTTTTGGCTAGAGGTGGACAATCCAACGGAGGAAGGAACAATAGAGGAAGAGGAGGCAGTCCTAGAAATTTCATTACATGCAATTAAGGGTTGTTCGGGCCCAAAAACTATACAGGTGCAGGCTGTTATTAATGAGCAACCGGTACTCAGTTTGCTTGATTCTGGGAGTACCCAAAATTTTGTTAGCACAGTGGCTACCCAACAATTGCTTTTACATGTCCGTGCTTTACCCAACACTACGGTATCAGTCGCAGATGGGGCCCACACAAACAAAAGAACTAGATTGAGAAACAATGTGCCGAAATGCTCCAATAAGGGATTATCTGCCCAAGTAAGTCCCCATTCTCTTCTCCGGTTTTACTAGTGCCTAAGCATGATGGGTCTTGGCAACTTTGTATTGATTATTTAGAATTGAATACGTAAACGGTGAAAGATAAGTTCCTTATTCTGGTGGTTGACAAACTTTTAGATGAGTTACATAGGGTTCGATACTTCACCAAGTTGGATTTGAAGTCCGAAAACTATTAAGTGCACATGTTCCTTGTTGATGTTGAGAAGACGACTTTTCACACTCACCATGGGCATTTTGAGTTCTTGGTAATGCCATTTGGCCTCACTAATGCCCCGTCTACCTTCCAAGTTTTGATGAATGAGGTATTTCATAAGTTTCTGCATCGTTTTGTGCTTGGTTTCTTTGATGATATTTTAGTTTACAGCAAAGATTGGGCAAGTCACTTGTCTCATATTCGCCAAGTTTTTGAACTTCTACATGCGCACATGCTGTTCCTAAAAAAGTCCAAGTGCAGTTTCGGTTCTACACATGTTTCTTATTTGGGATATATCATATCCTCGGAAGGGGTGGAGGTCAATTCAAGTAAAGCGCAGGCTATTATGGATTGGCCACAACCTCAATCCATTACTTCACTACATGGATTCTTGGGATTTGAGGGGTACTACCGCAAGTTTGTTCATGATTACGGGCAATTGGTTGCACCTTTGACCAGTATGTTGAAGAAAAACTCATTTAAATGGAGTGGCATGGCATTGCAAGCCTTCAAAAAAATGAAGCAAGCGTTATCCACCACTCTCGTCTTAGGGCTGCTTGATTTTGAAAAAGAGTTTGTGGTTGAATGTGACGCTTCAGGAGGTGGTATCGGGGCTGTCCTACAGCAGGAGGGAAACCCGATTGCCTTCTTTCGTCGGCAACTAGCGACAAGACACCAGAAATTAGCAGCGTATGAGAGGGAATTGATTGGTTTGGCCAAGTCAGTTCAACATTGGTGACCATATCTATAGGGGCGTTCCTTTTTGATTTGCACCGATCACTTTAGTCTCAAATATTTGTTAAAGCAGCGTTTGACTACGCCTCCCCAACAACATTGGCTTGCCAAGTTAATGAGTTACACTTTTATGGTTGAATATAGAGCAGGGTCTCTCAATAAAGCAACAGATTCCTTATCCCGCCGTTCATCGAAGGATTTGATTATGTGTGCCATTAGTTCCCCTCAAAGTTCGTTGTTGGAGTCGCTGCAAGCCGAGTAACTTGATTGCACCGAATTACAAACTTTGTGCAAGCAAGTGGAATCAGGTGAATTGGGGTCGGATTGGCAAGTTCGTAATGGGTGGTTAATGTTTAAAGGTTGTGTGTATATCCCTCCAAATTGTTTATGGCTTTTAGCAATTATGTCTACTTACCACGATAGCTCACATGAAGGAATTTATAAGACGTTGCACTGAGTTTGTGGGGATTTCTATTGGAAGGAAATGAGGGCTGATATAGTGGACTATGTGGCTGCCTGCCCCGTTTGTTAATGCAATAAATTTGAATAGCTTAGTCCTGCAAGATTGCTACAGCCGCTGCAATTACCCACTCAAATTTGGGCTAATATCTCGATAGATTTTATTACTGAGCTGCCTAAATCATGGGGTAAATCTGTTTTGTTTGTGGTAGTGGACAGATTTTCAAAGTATGCTCACTTTATCCCATTAGCACATCCCTACACGACTGCATTGGTTGCGCGGGTTTTCTTTGAGCAAATTGTTCGATTGCATGGTATTCTGGAAACTATTACGTCTGATCGAGATGTGGTGTTCACCAGTACTTTTTGGAAGGAGTTGTTTTGTCTCAGTGGTACTAAGTTGCAGTTTTCCTCAGCCTACCATCTGCAGATTGATGGTCAAACAGAAGTGGTGAACCGAACAGTGGAAATGTACTTACGGGGCTTTGTTGGCAACTATCCTAGGAAATGGGTTGGATGGGTTCCATGGGTTGAATACTGTTATAATACATCATTTCATTCTGCCCTTCAAACTACCCCCTTTAGAGTGGTTTATAGTCGGGATCCACCCCGCTTACTTTCTTATTCGGCTGGATCCAACAAAGTTAACGCCATTGATACGGCCTTGTTAGATCAGGATTAGATATTGCAGGATGTTCGAGATCATCTCTTGCTGGCACAGACCAGAATGAAGGAGTACTATGATAAGGGCCATTGTGATGTAGAATTCAAAGAAGCCGATTGGGTTTGGCTTCGGTTACTCCCTTACTGTTAGCATTTTGTTCGCCTCACTGTTGATAGTAAGCTTTCTCCTCGGTATTATGGTCCATTTGAGGTTGTTCGTCACATTGGGCAGGTTGCATATCAATTGGAGTTACCCCTCGATTGTCGTATTCACAATGTCTTCCATGTCTCTTTGTTGAAAGCCTTCAAGGGAGCACAGTTACCTACTGTGACTCCTTTACCTCCAATGGAAGATGGCCGTGTGATTCCAGTTCCGCAAGAAATTCTTCGTGGGAGGTTAAACCGGGGCAATAAAGAAATTCTAGTTCGTTGGGCTAGTCTTCCGGTTCAAGATGCTACTTGGGAAGACTTGCTTCGCTTTCAGCAGTCTTATCCTACTTTCGAGCTTGAGGACAAGCTCTTTCAGCGAGAGGGGGTAATGTTGTGGACGCGTTTGTGGGACAGACTTATGCTCGCAAACAGCGTTGATGCAGTGTCATAGCGTTAGGTTTATTTAATTGTTATTCCTGTTGCTTAATTAATAAAACAACCGATCAGTTTGTGTTGGTTAGGAAGTTTATTGTTTTTATTTCCTATTTAGTTCCCTAAAAGATAGGTATTCTATTTTTGTAAGGAGTCTTACCTATTTTCCTATTTAGTTCCCTACAAGATAGATATTCTATTTTGGTAAAGAGTCTTGCCTATTTATGGGCAGATCCAAGGAAAAAAATGTAAGTCAGAATTTATCAATAAGAGATTAGAGTTCTCTCCCATTGAATTCTAAGGTTTCAATCTCCCTTGACGAGCTGAATTATTCTTCAAAAACAGGTCATCCTAGGAATCTGAAGAAAGGCAACAAGGGACAGGTCAGATCATATTTATTAAACTGCGATTTTCCTGTTCGTCGTCGTGTGACACGATCCTATTTTAGAAATCATAACAATAGGTTTCAATTACATGCATGAATTGAACCCATCCTTTTTTTGTATTTCCAATCATTTGAATTGAATTCAATTTAGACCATTCCAAACAGCCTGTAAAAGTCTCCTCAATTTCATTAAGAATAATATATTCATTGTGTTTCCTAATAATTTTTACTTTTACCATGCATTTTTGTATTTTAGTTTACATTATCGTACTATATAGAGTTGTTATTTAAAAGTTATTTGTCCCGTTATCTCTTGCCTGGCTTATAAAAGCAAGACTTCTCTTTTTTTATAATTACGCCTTATTTACAACAACAATAATATGAAGCGTGTTATTTTATCCAATAGCTTTCTTCTAAATTTTCTCTTTCCTGAAAGCTTGAATCTTAAATAATATAACTTCAATCATACAGATAGATAAATATGCTCTACGGTTGACCCTTTCCTTTTATTAGAATCTTGTCTATCAGAAAGCTTTAGATTATAGATTATATTTAAAGTCTAAGTTATACGAAAAAAGATTTGTCATTTTAGATTCCTAGATACAGGAGTTGAGACAGTTGATGCCCACGAAGAAAAAGACTTGTATCTCGATAGCAAAACTAGAGTCTAAGCTACAATCCATCTTTGCCTATTTGGTATAATTGAAATTAAAAGAGACAATTCTTTAAATTCTTCGAAAATTTAACAGGAAATAGAGCTCTAAACCTAAATAATAATCTCTCATAAAAGCTTTCCCACAAAATTATCACCTCATAACTTTAGATCTTGAAAAGTGAAATTAAATAATAACTTTGATTGAATTTGCATCCGACAAAATACTGAACAAATTTCAGACAACAGAGTCATTCTTACCTATTTAATATTGTTACACATCCAAATATGTTAATTTCTAACATTTAAAAAAGCCGATAGTGGGCAAAACATGTCTTATTGGCATCACTTGATCCAGAAACTATGATTATCAGTTGAGAGTTGCCCCCTCAAATATCCTCTTTCTTGCGTTGGTCGACTGCAAGACGCAGAAAAAAGAACATAATTAACCTCCAACTAAAAACTAAGAAGCTTATGGGGTGGCTGGAATCACTCTGAATAAAATAGAACCTGTGTCTGCCAATTTGTCAATGCAATTATCCCAGAAAGTACTATTAACTGCACCGTAGATCCTACGAGTACTCCAATCCAAAGGCCTTTTACTCCAAGTTGTAGAACAAATGCTAGTACAACAGACAGTGGAAGTCCAACAAGATAGTATGCCCCTACGTTGATGAAGGCCCCAATATGTTGCCATCCGCATCCACGGACAATTCCTGTTTCCATACGATCAACTCTTTCACTGGATGCATACACAGCTCTATCTCAGTGCTAATCGCAGTAAGATAACAAACTAACCAGCTAGGACAGCAAGCAAGCTATCCACTACAATAGAGTAAGAAAGCAATGGAGCCAATTCGGATACATATGACACAACTCCCTTGTCATTGCTGTATGCATATCCAAACACATTACGGCACAGGAAGAGAACTATGCTCACAATGGCTGCCTCTGTAAGTGAAACAACCAGTACGACTATAACAACTGTTTTAGCGGCCCATGGATTTCCAGCTCCTAAGTCGTTTGAAACCCGAGCACTGCAAAATTGGGGTAATTATTTGGGAGGTAAATAGAGTAACATAGCGCAGATACTTGTGTTCAACCCTTACCTTGCAGCAGCACCAATCCCATTTTGTATCATGTAGTGTACCGATGTAGTTGAAAGGCTGAATACGCACTTTAAAACAATCAGAAGCATTTCTATTGAAGTGCCTGCTTAGCCAATATTCCAAGTAAAGAAAGATACCAAATAGACAGAACGGATGTTTGAAGCTCTGAATCAGGCAGGAGGCCAGAGAGAAATATTAGAATCTCAAAAGTCCACCACTCAAGGCTTTGATAATTTGCATGAAAGAAATGAATTTGAAATGTGAGATACATTGAGTATCAAGAGCTAAAAAAGTTTGAAGTTATTAATTAAAAACATCATAAAAGTAAATTTTACCAAATCATTACAGCAGAAGGGACAGCAAAGCGGAAGAACTCCTTGATGCTTGGGACACAATTGCCCCAGCATGGGCTGCGAGTTTTTTCACATGATGAGGAGTATCTCATGTATAAAGCAAGTAATATAACTATTAACCAATCTGAGACATCGTTGGCAAATGCTGCTCCCTTAACTCCCAGCTCCCACTTATAAATTAAAGTCCAAGAAATAGGTATGTGGAAACCAATGGCAACCAAAGTTATTGAGAGCATTGGGAGAATCAGACCCTGAACTAGAAAATAGCGAACTAGAGGATGCAGTATAGCTGCACAATATAAAACAGGTAGCATACAAATTGCGTATTCACGTGCGACAATTGCGATATGAAGGTCTTGATCAAATAGTATCAACAGCTTGTCAATGAAGATCCACAAGATAGATATCATGAAACATATTGGAAAGAGTGATATTATAGCAGAATAGATGTATCCTCCAACCTTTTGATATTGCTCTGCTCCATAAGCTTGCCCACAAAGAGTTTCGAGAGCTCCAGCCAGTCCATACTGCTAGATGCAATGTTGTGTATCAAATTATGATAGCACAGACAAGGAGATAAACTTATTACTTCAATCAAGACCTTTCAAATTTAACACAGTTGCGAGTAAGTTATGGGTATAATACACTTAACAACGACATTTAAAGAAATACACTGGTTGGTTGATGGGACCTCTGTCCATTCAAGTGAAAGTTCTGAATAATTTCAGGAGAGATTATTCATAACTTGGCATCTCTAAATCAAGCTCAGCCATAACCAACTGTTTAACCTTTTTTGCTGTCATTATGCCAAAGCAGCCTCAATTAACTTATAAATTGATCACACAGGCCTGTTTTCTGTGCTGCTTCTTTTTCCACGCTCCACGAATTTGTTTTCGGTTGTCATCTATATAAGTAACTCTACGTCATCTCACAAAGTAGTAAAATTTATGTGAACCATTTGCCAGTGATTGATATCACTATAGCCTGGAATGAGAAACAGGAAAATAGCCTGCGTAAAGTCGGTGTTAATTCAACTTAGGCAGAGGATTGGGAAGAGAGAACATTTTAGATAGATGATTGCCCGGTATTTGATGGCTTAGCCTTTTGAACACTCTTCACACACGGCTTGTCCCACGATTACTTGGAACAGCGATATGTGTATTATTTCTCGAGCTTCCTATCCTCAATAAGAAAGCATTAACAAGTCAGAATTTCTTAAAGGAAGTTGGTATAGAAAGGAAAGAGAAAAAACCCAGGTCCTATGTACTACTGTCACTTATTAAGATTCATCATAGCTAGAAACATATTTCAAGATCGTGAAAACATCGGAACAACTGCTACTTCCCAGAAATGGAATACAAAGGGTAATAAACAATCATCCACAAAAGAACAGTAAACTGAAAAGTAAAAGAAAGGGAAACTTTACCAGGAGGCTGATGCCGGTGACATTGCAGAAAGAGGAAGCTATTGCAACACCAGAGAGATCAAGTTGACCCAGGTGACCAACCATCATAAGAGATATAACCTGTAAAAGATACATTGATACGGACACAGCCACCATAGGAACGGCCATGGCGCCAGTTTTCTTGAGCTCCGCCACAAAGGCATCTTTTGTGAGTATCCATGGCCTCTCTTCTGTCTCAGACAACAGTCCTTGATGCTCCATGTTCCCTTCACTTGTCGCGCTTTTGACTTGAAAAGAAACATAAATCGCCAAGAAAGTTGTTATCTTCTTCAGAGGTAGCACACCTGCGTAAATATTTACCTGCTATAATAACATTATACATATATAATATTCGTACAATGTTTACATTACGGTCCAATCCTTGCTTCTAAAGAAAATGTATTAATGCAGTGATTTTCATCTACTTATATCACATATTCAGTGTGCAAGATTTCTTATTTTACGAAAGTCTAAAAAAGTTATCGACATATTTAACTTTTTTTATTTTTTACAAAAAAATGTTCCTATTATTTAAACTTATAGCTTTTTAATTATAAAGAGCAACTTTTATTTTTAATTTATTTCTTTTTTTACTTCATTTTGTTGTTTACGAGACTCCATTATTGATATGTTAGGAGATTTTAATCCATATTGAACGTAATCTTTTTTTAATAGACATCTATTGTAAACTTCTTGTTTTTATTCAGTTTGTTGGGTGTCAGCACTCAACACCTAATCGCTCCTTGTGTTACAACGCAAAGCCTAGCGGTGGCGGTGGTACTCGAATCAGAGTGCTCTCCCAAAGAAAAAGACAAAAGTCAACTGCGTTTTAGTTACACTTGCAATTTGTTAAGAACATAAAGTACATTGCGGTCACTGAATTTAACGTGTTTATCTATTTTAATATTCAGAACTTTGTATTTATCATTTGACGTTAACCGTGGAACCCATGATTATTTTAATCTTGATAACCAATACATTAGGGATCCTTGGCCCATATCCAACACTACCTCATCCGCCTTCACAACCTCCTTCGAATCCACCCTTTCATTCCTCACAAATGTCTTCATAATTTGAAACCTATGAGGTCAAGTTTTAACCATCTGATGGTACCCACTAAACTATGTAAAAATCAGATGAATCATACCAAAAAAGATCCGTGAAAGGTTTGCAAATCAGGACAATGTCATACTCTCACCCACAAAAATATTCATATAGGCCCCGTTTGGCAATCAACTGATTGCATTAGCTGTTAGCTGATAGTTGATTATTTCAGCTGATTTGACCAGCAGATTGCATTAGCTATTTGCTAGAGATGTTTGGTAAAATTAACTGTTTAGTATTAATTGTTTATGTATAAAATGTCTTATGAGAACATGACTTTATAAAGGTATGAATATTATATATCTTATTATTTTGTTAAATATTCTTATAGAAATTTAGATTTTAAATATTTAATTCTACAAAAATTAAGTTTATAACTCTAATAAAAAATATAGAATATATAATAATAATAATAA
>JANQAP020000052.1:488924-500180 GCA_026874005.2 Erythroxylum coriaceum
TAAGTCATATCTGGAAAGATAAACAAGATAAATACTTAACATTACTAACAAGCATGCAACAAAACCTAGAACCAGAAAAGTATAGTTAAAAGTATGGCAAGATGAATTACTGAGAGTAATTTTTCTTCAAGCTGCTTGCGTTTTGCAGATCTAACTCCTTCATCAAAGTAAATAGCTTTTAAGTCATATCTGGAAAGATAAACAAGATAAATACTTAACATTACTAACAAGCATGCAACAAAACCTAGAACCAGAATGGAAGAGAAATCTAAAAAGACTTGCTTTTTATTGTGCTCTTGTACTGAGAAACGAGCAAGGCTTTTAATCTCTATCCCTTGGAAGAAGCTGCAAAATAAGAAAAGATAAACAAAAGAACCAAGAGATGGTGATCTGTAAACTAGCGATGGTGATCTGGTGGAGATGTGAGAGCCGAGAGATATGAGAGATGCAAGGAAAGAGCAAAGAAAGTAAGAGGATTCTAGAGAAAACGAGAAAGGAGCGGTCAAAGAGTAAAGAGTAAAGAGTAAATGAGGGGCAAAATCGATATAAAATTAAAAAGCTATCAGCTAATAAGGAAACGCTCCTTTAAAGGAGCTAATAAAAAATCAACTGGTTGGGTTGAATTAGCCAACCTAACCAGTTATTTACCAAACAAGTTTAATAGCTTGTTCATATGGTCAACCAACTAAAATAGGTTAATCAGCTAAAAAAGAGCTGATTAGCTCTTTATCAAACGGGGTCATAGACCTATTTCACCTAATTAGGCATAAGAGCAAACTAAGAGCCAATATATTTTGATTTAGATAATCATTTCTCCAAGACTATACTGCTAAAACCTTACCATCAAAATTTAAGTTACCACCATCAAAGTCCTACAATGGCATGGCAGACCTATGTGGTCATAAAATAAATTTAAGAGAAATGATAAACTTACATGGGGAATCATATGTAATAAGCTGTCATGCTTTCTCATCTAGAGTAAAAGGCTAGTAAGAAATTGGTATCAAACTCCTTACAAGCTTAATAGCTAATTTTAGGTAACTAAAGAACCAATATAGGACTTTCATAGACCTCGTGACTCACTATTTTTGTTTGGAATAATGTCAAAGTTAGCAGAAATAATATGAGATTACACAAGACAACTTAAATTAGAAGTTATATAAATACTCAATTTCAATACCTCCATTGCAACTATTACTTTTGAGAAAAAGGATGAAACAACACCAGCACCTATTGAAATGCCTACAAATGGATAAGATGCATACCTTTAAAGAAGTTTAAGAAAGGGCTAGAAGGTACATTAACTTAAAGGAATTTAAGTTGTCCCTGGAACATCCTAATAGTCATAAACATAGACAAAACCCCAGGCATGTAGAGTAGTACTAATTGCACAATAAAAAGAAACAACTTGGTAGGTCTGCTGTTAGAAGTGGGGTTGTAGAATGTCCAAAGAAGGAAGGGAAGTTTAGAGGAAGTGTAGAAGTAAAATTGCTTGCACTAAATACATTCATAAATGAAATTTTAAACTTCATTAGGGAATAAGTAGCAAACCCTCATCAGCCAATAACATTAGAAAGTGATAAAAAAAGCTACAACATATTTTTTTAGGATTATGATCATGAAACAAAAGATTGCAAAAACCTTAGATGAACAATTTGTGAACTCTTATAGAAGAGACATTTAGAGAAATTTATTAGAAGGAATGAAGATGTCCATCTAGAGAGACATCAGTCTCAATCCCTATACTAAGTAGTACTTAAGCACAAATCAAGGACTATAGACCAAAGGATAGGAAAGAAGACCCATTAGAGTCATTAACATAAATGCTAATGAAGATGGTAATTTTAGCAAATCTTAGCTAAATAAGTTTGCTTGATGCAACCATAGGAACGTTATGATGAATGTACAAATTAAAAGATGTTCAAGAGGAAGATATATCATATTTGATAAAGAGGAAGTATCGAGACCATGTAACCTTTATATAGTCAAGAAGATAATTAAAGAGACAATCACAAATTTTGAAGTAAAGCGAATTCTGATTAATAATTATAGCTCTATTGATATTATGTTTTATGAGGTCTTCCAAGTAATGAGACTCAAATCACAATAGCTTTGCTTAATATCTTTTACTCTAGTTAGATTTGGAGGAGATTAAGTCTTCCTTAAAGGAAAAATAGATGTAATTTTTATAATTCGTGAGTATCCTAAGTAGACTACCAAAATGATTGAGTTATAAATTGTACACTTGGCCCCCATGTGCAACTCCATATTTGGAAAATGTTTGTTATATGCATCAATAGCCATTTTGACAGCATATAATATGCTTATGAAGTTCCTAATCAAGACAGGCACGATAGAAATCTCATGGGACCACCACACATCAAAATGATGCTATAGTCGATAAAATAGATAGGCATTACAAAAATAGACCTAGGCTCATTAAGAATGAAGATAAGGTAGTGGTAGTTGATGAAATTTGAGAAATTCAAGTTAAGGATGTTAACCATGACAAGGTATTATGAATATGAACCAAAATGGATTAAAAGAAACATACCAAAAAATGGTAGAACTTTTAAAAAGAAGAGAAATTTGGTGGTTTCCCTCAAACATAAGAAGATTAAGTCATATTTGATAAATTACATAACAAATATGAGACCTAATAATAAGCTTAAGCTAAAATAAAGTCTTTATGAAGGAACAACAATAAATAACGCAAAAAAAGGTGGATAAAATTAAGCACATGGTTTATTACAGAGATATTATACCCATTGGATAGTTAATATGAAAATAGTGAAGAAGTTCAATGACAAGTTGAGCTTATGTGTTGATTACCTTAATCTATATAAAGTCTATCTAAAAATAATTAGTTGCTTTCAGAGATAGACTTACTTGTAGATGCCAAAGTACGTCATAGATGGTTGAGTTTCATTGATACATGCCCAGGTCATAAATAAATCTGCATATGTAAAAGTGCAAGGAAACTTTAAACCTTTTAGACCTAGAAAACTTAAAATAAAATCCATAGAAATATCAACTCAAATGTTGTTAGGGACTAGTGAAGGAGTATACAAACCATATGTCATAACCTTAGACTTAGTTTGTCTACATATAATGCAATTAGCACAAATTCTTTCAACATGCAAATGGGGAAATAAATGTTTAAGTAAAATATATAAAGTATTTTTAATGCAAAAATGAATTATAAATCCCCCAAAGATATCACGCATTGGTAGTTCTCTTAAAAAACACTTAGGCTGACACAATTTATTTTTTCTTTAATAAAAACCCAACATTTCTTAAAGAAATTTTTGAAACCAATTTTCTTATAAACCCCAAAGACAAATGTAAAATCATCATCATTCATATATAATTCCTTAGTATGTTTAAAGCCTAACAATTTTACAATCAAGATAGAAATCAAGGGTGAACTTTTGAAGAATGCATCATTCATGACATTTTCTTTAATTGCACTAGATTACATAAGGAAATGTCTCAATAAGCTCTATCTAATTGGCATGTTATCAATTCAACTTCTCTTGCCCTTTTAATTGCTTAAAAAACCCATGGTTAGTGTGAGTAAAGAATTATTTAGAACAAAAATAATATTGCCAAGTCTCTAAAGCATTTACTAATGTATATAACTCATTGTGATAAGTTAGTTGATAGCAATCCCATTGAGTATCTTATTAAAGTAGGTAATTGCATGATTTTCATGCATCAAGACAACATCAATCTCTGTTCTCAATATATCATACTCAATTTCAAAAGTTTTAGAAAATTTAGGCAAAGCTAGTAAAGGAGAACGATATAACTTTCTTTAATTAAATTAAAAGTGCACTCTTGTTTATTAACCCACTTAAATCCAACATATTTTTTAACAACTTTAGAGATTGGTGAATCTAGTATACTATAAAAGTGGAAATTTATAGTATCAAACTTCAACAAAATGATGAATAGGTAGAAGGTATAACTAAGCTTCTGCCTCGAGAAATTGACACATTTTTTTTATATTCTTGACATATTTTTATTTTTCCTTATTAACTATATTTTTGATCATCAACTAAAACTAAAACAATAATTCATAATTGTTTAATATTTTTAACCTTAATAGCAAGTGATGGCCATGGATGGACACCATTTGTAGCCTATAAAGAATTATCCTTTAATTTTTTCCTCCTTTATATGGAAATTAAAGAACAATGTTAATTTAAGGCTAAAGCCTAAAGGGATACAAAGTTTATTTTACAAGAAGTTAGAGCAGACATCAACAAAAGATAAAATAACCATCTATTCTCAATATTAAGCTCTAGAACTCTAGAGTGTATTAAAATGTAATCTTTTAAGATAATCTAGAGGAAAGTTTAAGCTTACTTCCTCTCACTATAGCCATCTCTCAAATTGTGCATGAGGTTACTAAGCTAAAATTCCTTGATTTCTCTACTTGTATCCTTGAATATTCTATGATTCCTTTCCTTCCATAGATTATAAACAATACAATGTAAAGGTATTTGGAGAAATTTAGCATCATCTTGGCTCAAATTTAGTAAATCTGGAGTCATAGAAAGATGTCCTTCTAGTCATTAAAGGGATAACTTGCCAAACCTAACCAGAATATCTTGTCATATATACTATGAAAAGAGTAGTTGAAGAATAGGTGATTAATGGATTCAGACATATCATACATAGCCTACAATATAAGTTTGGAAGAGCCATATGAATAATTCTAACATTATCATTAGTTGATAGCCTTTCTTTAATAGCTAGCCAAATAATAAAGGAAACTCTAGGAGTTAGTAGCTTTTTCCAAACCAACTTAATCCATAGAAGTTAAAGAGCCATAGGTCTAAAAACCTTTAGATATGATCTTACTATGAATAGCATAGAGGGATGTCTCAGTTAGAGAACTGAGTCCTCTCTGGATAGATCAAGAGCATGGGAAGGAAAGTAATTCTGAAAACACTTATAAATCTACTTAAGTTGTTCCATGCTTTATAGGTTATCAAGGAGTTATCTACAGCTTCTATAGGGTAGAATAGCCGAAGAGAAGTAAAGCTAGGAAGCAAGAACAAAGGTATTAGAGGGATATATTTATCATTAAAAAGTGATGTGGATTACCCATTCCTAATTCAGAACTAAATATGCTATTGTAAGGAGTTTCTTAGCTTAAGTATTAAAACCATACTTTATGATGAATCAACTTTTGATCCTTTAGAAACTACTCCCCTATAAGTAAAATCCATGTACCCATTTCACCTATAGAGAGATCTTCTCATTAACTATTCTCTATATTCTTTTAACTAAGAGGGCTTTATTGACTATTTGAAGAGATAAAATCCTTATTATCCTTTAGTAAACAGTAAATTTCCTAACTAATTTTGGCATATGGCTTGGAGTTTATGTCACCAGTTCAAAGGAAATTTCTAAACAGTTTCTTAACATATTTAATTAACTTCATAGGCAATAAGAAACAAGATGACAAGTATGTAACCAGTTTATTCAAAATTGAATTAACTAGTTAGAGTCTACTTGTAAAAGTAGAGCACTTAGTAACTCAATTTCCTACCTTCCTCCTGATTATATCAAACAATCTTTGATACTCCTGATAGGTGATATTGCTAAATGAAATTAGAACTCTAAGGTAAATAAAAGGAGGGGATTTGGAGCTCATTCATGTGAGCTACTTTAACTCTTTCACTTCATTTTCATAGTCTTTTGAGGTAACTAAAAAACTCTTCTCCTTGTTGATGTCCAACCTGATAGTCCATTAAATTACTCCAAGGATTTCATTATGAATTAAACGAAGAATCTATTTGGTCAACTGAAAAATAAAATGTCATCTATAAACAAAAGGAAAGTTGAGAAATTTTGTTCCATTGAACATTTCTTATGAAATTTGAAGTCACTTTCCCTGCGTATGTTTTTTTGGATGATTCTAGACAATCCCTTTATGAAAAATTTGAAAAGGTAATAAGAATGGTGGTCCTTTTGTCTTATGCCCATTTCCCCTTGGACTGTAAGAGAGGCCTCACCATTGATAATCATAGTGTGTAGTGGGAGTAGTTATGCAATATATTGGATCCACATAATAAATGGTTTAGGAAATCCCATTGCTTTTAAAACCTTTAGGATGAAGCACCATTCAAATGTATCAAATACTATGTAAATATCAACCTTGAGAACACAACTCTTGCCTGACCCTTTAATGTTATAGTTCTTTAAAAGATCATGAGTTATGAGTATATTATCACCTTTAACATCTACCCTTTATGAATATATTTTAAGTATGATTAATGATATTAGGTAGAACTTATTTAAGTCGGTTAGCCAAGATCTTAGATATGATCTTATAGAATGTAATATAGCAAGAAATTGTCGTAATCCTTTAGTATTAAAGGGCTTAAGGACTTAGGAACTAGTTAGAGAAAGGTTTTGCTCTAGACCTTTAACATCCTAAAGTATGAAAAGAATTCTTTAACTACTTCACACATATTTCTTTTGATGATGCTCCAAGAACTATGATACAAAAAATTGAAAGGTTGTTCAAACAATGAAGCTAAGTATAAAGTGCTCATTGCCAACCTCCTGGTAGTCTTACAAATTGGTATAAAGGTCCTCATGATCTATGGGGGTTCGTAGTTAATCATTCGCCAGCTCTAGGGTACATATGAAGTACGCAAACCAAAATGAATCCCCTACCCCACCCTGGCTATGGAGCTCATAAAAGAGTTCAAGCTTCTGCCACAAAAAAGAATGACAAGGCAGATGCATTCACCAAGTTAGTAGCCGCTCTAGCACCATTAAACCATCCAAGCCCTAGGGTTATTTTAGATTTAATGCTAAATAAAAACCTCTTAATCTCTTTATAATAAATATTCTTGGTTAAAATCTCAAATTAAGTGCTAGTTAACAATTTTGGAATGACCTTAGTGACACTGTTCAAATTAACTTCATGAACTAACGAGGTACCCATAATTTTAGCCAAATATTCCTTGGCATAAAAAAGAAACTTCTTTTGATAAGATAAAATTAGTCCATACTCAATCCTAATAAAGTTAATGCTATTCTTGTTTCTTTTGTTTAGGAGATACTAATATAAAAATTTAGTGTTAGAGTTTCCATCCTTTAGCTAGTTTATCTTGAACTTTTGCAAGATGATATAGTTATAATAATTTAGAGCTTCCATATAAACATTCAAAGCTAATTTCTCAATTTGCTTCTTACTTAGATCCTGGGGTGATTATAGAGATCATGTTGCCTATGCTTAGTTCCTCCTTAGCCCTTTCAATAGAGTTCCTAAAACCATATAAGGAAGTCTAATTAAGCTTTTTTCCAGTTCCAGCTTAATAACTTAAAGTCTTGTATGGAATTTAAAAGATTCATTCCTCTAAACCCTAAGCTCCAACCTTTTACAAATTGCTTCATCAAACACCTATTTGTTTGCAAGATGATTGAAGAATAGGGAATAATTCTTAATTGATCTATTTTCAATCTATAGATTTATATTGGGCTTATGATTAGAGTGCAAGTTGTCACTATAGTTCATATAACTATTTTAAAACTTCAAAAACCAATCATAATTCCCTACGGTCTTGTCTAATTTTGTTTTAATGGACCAATGATCATCTTGCCTATTACTCTAAAAAAAGTGATAGCCAATGGATTTAATATCTACAATTTCTAAACTAGAAAGAAACGATAGAAATTCGCTACTTAGTTGGGTATTACATCTATTGCACTTTGAGTCAACTATATAAAAGATGTAATTGAAGTCACCAAAGAGTAGTCAGGGTCCTATTACATGGTCTTAAGATCCATTAATTCCTTCTAAGATGTAGGCAAGCTTTGTGGTAGTTCTATAATGAGTGATAAAATGGGATAGTACAAGATGAAGATATTGAAGTTTCTGGTGTTTGATTTAGATTTCTTTTTATTGCTTGAGTTACAACTATTCTAAACTCGATTATGCTTTCTTTTCTTCACTATCTTGTTCTCTTCATAACTACCTTTTACCTCCTGCTCCAAGTCTGCTATCTCTTCTATTTCTTACTCAGTATATAATTTCTACTTCCTTGCTATCCCATAACTCATTAACCTTACTTACTTCTTCATCTTTAGTAAACCAAAAGATGCTTCTTTCTCTACTTGCTATTGATTACCTCAACCAACTTTACACCTATTAAACACTAGCTTTTCTGTTGCATATTATTTTTATTTATGAGTTCCCACCCATTTTAGCTAAGAAAAAAATTAGATGACTTATTTAGCTACTCCTCAGTGTCAGACAACTTCATGCCTAAATGATTCTTTGTAGATGCCTCTCCTAAACCTTATGGAAGGGAATACTAGTGGTACTAGAAGGAAATGGGTGTAGGTTACTAGAGACCACAAACTAGAAGCTAAACGTAGTTTTTCCCACCCAAAAAATGTGATGAACAACTTGTTGTCTCACCTCCAATTAAGAATTTAAAAGCTGATGCAAAAAAATGAAGTTTTGCGTTAACTACATATGGTTTTGACAAGAAAGTTACTTATCTTGTCATTAAGTAATAAGAACAAGCACATTAGAAACAACATAGGTTGGTAGACATGTTGCTTAGTAATAATGACACCTTCTTCTTTAGATTCTCCTGTAACAAAGTTGTTATAAAAGTTCTTAAAGAGGAACCATGACATGTTCAGATTAAGCCAATATTGTTTTAGCTTTGGAGACCTAGACTGAAAATTGAAGATATTAAGATGGAAAACATACTAATCTGGTTGTTTATACATAGAGTACCATTAGAATATTAGACCGTAAGTGGATTAAACTATATTGAGAGATTCATTAGTAAACTAATTTACCTTGACCAAGCCACTATTGAGACATCCAGAAAGAAATTGAATACTAGAAGAGAATGGAGACCCACAAGTAGATATTTTAGCATTATATTTGCACAAAAGCTTACTAAAATTAAGGAGAATTAGGAATAACAGTGGTTTTGAAGTTCCACGTTAAACTGGTTATAGAATCGAAGCTAATTTTGGTTATGATGGAGAGCGTATAATGATTGAAGAATGTATGGAGGATGCAAACACATAACTCTTATATGACTTAAAAAAGGTTGAAGTGGTGAATGAGATCACAAATAAGAAGGACCAAGTAGTTGTATATGTTGATAATGAGAAGTAATTGGAACTGGTATCTAGAAGAAGATCTGACAGGAGGAAAAACCTCTTATTGTAGGTGTATATACATGAAAGTTATTGCTTGGAACACAAAAGGAGCCAATGCTCCTTCCAAGAAACTTTTGTTTAAGAATTTATCTTAGAACATAGACTAGACATATTTTGTACCTTTGCCATCTATTATATACCTTCATCATATATTAGTTCCAGTTGTTAAAGCTGAATTTCTTTCAACTTTCTCCCCTTCAATGGAGAGTTCTTCAGGTAAAGAAGATGTTATTCCCCTATTGCTAACAACTTACTAAATACTACCAAAGATAAGAAGAAAAAGGGCAACTATGGAGTATTCAATTATAGTAGCAATGTATAAGCTTCAATTAAGATCAATGATAGTTTTCAAGTAGTGGAGGGAAGAAAATTTGGTCGAGAGACTAGGAGTAGCTCTCAAAACAATCAATTTAATAATGTCTATATGTGTATGGATTATGAGGGGTATAAATTGTTATGCCCAAATAAGTTCTAAAACTACCTAGGCTATCCTACTCATAAGTATACGAGGTAGTTACAGTTGATTACTCAGGGTTGTCTCCCATAAAGGTAAAATTAGTTTACTTAAATAAACCTTGAACAAAAATAAAAATAGATGCAATCCTAAACACTCTATCTCGATTTGTTGAGCAAAGGCTTTAAAGGAATTCACAAAATTAAACTAAAAAATAAACAGAATTAACTGGGAACAAAAACGAATAGATTAACCGAAGTGGAAAACTCTTGAGAATTGATTTCACTAATTTAGTCTCCTATGCATGAATAAAGGGAAATGGTTGGATAGTTGTCTTACTAAAATTACCAATTGGGTTCTAAAATCAATTCAAATAACAAACTACTTTAACTTTTTTATTCGACAAGTTTATCATATAAATTAATTATTAAACCCAACTAGTAATTACTATTTAAGTTAATATATTTCTAATTCTTAACCTAAGTGTCCATATATTCTCATTCCATATTCAACTCCTTCTCTCAATCCTTCATTTAATACTAAAATGATGCAAAGTTTGATCATGCTGTTACATCCATTCAGTTCAGAAATTATAGCAATATAAGATAACAACACAGTCCCTCAATCACGCATATTTGACTAAAATAGCTACAATAATCCTAAAAAAAGAGAGATTAGCCCACCACGAAAAGAATAAGATTTCATCATATTCAAATACTTTAATCCCATCTTTATCAGTATAAGAGAAGTATTTAAGTGACAAACCAAGTAAATAACTAAATGAACTATCAAAAACTAACAGAGTATGAGTCTTATCAACTAATAGAGAAGCTAGTTCAGTAAAACATTGATAAATAATAAACATAATAAGCAAATGAGTGTTCAAATGAGGGAGTTACAGTGATCTCCAGCCACTCTCAAGCTTCCTGCATTGGCCTCGCCTTTTGCTTCTACTCTGTTCTTACCAAAATGGTCGACTGCTCATGTTGCTTCCACCTCTGCTTCCTTTCACTGCTCTCTCTCTCTTCTATCCTCTCAGCCGAAGCTCTTCTCTGCTACTCCTCCTCCCTCTCTATTTTTTTGTTTCCCTGAATGAGTCTATGTCCAAAGTGTAGAATGTGGAATATGGAATGTAGGGTGTTGAATGTGTGTGCCCATGAGAAGTGTGTGTCGCCACCCCCCTCTTTAGCTTTCTATTTGTAGTCTCATTTTAGATCTAGGTTTTCAAGATGTCCCTCCTGCACATAACACATAATAAGTTGCTAAATTAAAGGAAAAACTTGTCACAGGGATTAGTATGGTAGTCACTGGTGTGACTCATTGTCACCCCCGTGCAGCCATGGTCATGGTGACTAAGCTTGTCACGGTGGTGACACCTTTCTTTGTTGTTTTCTTTTCCTTTCATGCAAAATTTACGTCAACTTTCCCTTCAACCTTCATGCAAAATTAATAAAATAATCTAATTAACATTCATGCAATATTCACACCATTTCCACTCAATTTATCTTACATTTGGATCAAAACACAAGGATTTGTATCCAAAATCATGATATGAAGGCAATTAAAAGCAATAAAAACTAGACACAACA
>JANQAP020000052.1:846670-856823 GCA_026874005.2 Erythroxylum coriaceum
GTGATAAATAACCTAATTACAAGAACAATAAATAAGTACTTAATATAAAATAAGAAATAATAAATAGTTATACTACTTCAACTGAAAGACTAACTAAACTAATTCAATTAGGATATTGATTACTACTATTTTTATTTGAATAAGAACGTACGATCCATTTAGAATATTTCGATCAGTACTTTAAGGGAATATTTATTACTTCAATAAGGATTCTTAATATCATAAGAAACATATTAATTTTAGCAATTTTTAAAATATTGAAATTCAATCTTATAGTAAGTTATATTCTAATTAGAGAACGGGTAAATAACTACTAAACTATGTTAGTAATACTTTGGATTTAATAAATAGGTAAAGTATAATCTAATTGCAATTAAAAAATTAACATTAAAAAAGGCTAAAATAATGCATAACCTTTAAATCAAAAAATTAAATCTAGTTCAAAATAGGCTTCTTCCTCTAACTCTTCTCACTTTATAACTCTTGTAATTAATCTAATAAGTGTATATAAAAATTTTCTCAATTATACGGTTATACCAACATCATATTATTTGAATAACATGTTAAAATGGGTTGCAAATTGTTTGTTTCATCTTGCTAAGTTATATAAGTAAATCAATTTTTAGCGATAAGGTCATAACTTCAATGAAGAGAAAAAGATATAATGGAGTGTATGTCCTTATGTACTTGCATCGGAAGTTAAATAAGAGTATTCCACTTTTGAGTTCTAGAGATAATGATGAATTGTTTGAATACATGGTTAAGGTCTCATATCAACAGAGACCAGTATAAAAGTCACAAAAGACCATCGAGTAGGACTTTCTAAAGAGGAGATTACTATAAGTTGATAAGATTAGAAAAAATGGATGGTAAAAAGGCTACAATATTGTCATAAAAGAAAATAATGGAGACCATCTAGTAGGACTTTCCAAAGAGGAGATTACTATAAGTTGATAAGATTAGAAAAATTAGATGGTGGAAAGGCTACAATAGTGTGGGCAATGAATGAGAATGTGAAAATGGTACAAGAGAAAATTTTAACAGTAACACCACAAGAAGAAAAGGGAAGAGGAGAATGTGTGAAGGATTAGGTGCTAGAGGATCAGGCTAAAGGTAAGGTTGATCCTCGGAGCTCTAATATAATGACCAATATCCCCCTATTGAAGGAAATTAAAGTAAGAGGGACCCATACTTTTTTAATAGAAACTCTTTAAGCAAACCTCCCCCTTCCCCTCCCATATCATCTCTTATATAACTTCACATCTAGGGAAGTCCAAATCACATTAAACAGATTATGAGATTACAGAGAATGAATTCAAAGTGGCTAGTGAGAGGAGATCAAGTATAAGTAATATAGTAAAAGCTCTAAACCTAAAAACCTTCCATGATAACAATCCTATCTTGGAATGTCAAAGGTCTTACTAGCCATAACAGGTACCAAGTGCTAACTAGGATTTTTATAGACTATGCTCAATGTTGATAAGTGTAAAAGGCTTAACTCTTTGAGGAATCATTAGCAAATAATCACTAATAACTAGGCACATCACTATAGGAGAATAGATATTGTTTATGACCTAGATAAAATTTATAGTTTCTAACCCCCCTTATCATTGAGTACCTCATTCATTTCTCATTAGATTTGCTTCTGAAGAAGACTATAATCTAGGGTACTTTTGTGTATGTAGCTAACCAATTTGTACTATCAAGATTAATTTTTATAAGACGTTTAACTCCATAAACTGGGATTTCATCTTACATATATTTAAAGTTTTTAGATTTCCATGAAAGTTTAGAACCTAGACTGATTAATGCATCTCTATTACCTCCTTTTTTTAATCTTAATTAATAGGGAGTTTACTAACATAATCAGAGGCATTAAGAGATTGTGGTAAGGTGATCCAATCTCATCATTCTTGTTCACCTTATGTACGAAGACCTTAACTAGATTGATTTATCATTCTATAAGGCCAGAAAGAAAATTCAAGCTCCATCATAAATGTAGTAAGTTAAGAATCTTTAACCTATATTTTACAAATGATCTATTTATGCTTTTCTAGAGTCAATGGTAGTTATTCACTAAGCACAATAATAAATGATTTATATAAATTCAAAGATCTACATAGGTTCCCTATAAACAATTAAAAAAACTAACTAATGGTATGATCTAGTGCCAATCTCCCCAACTTATCATGATTGAAATTAAAGAACTCTCCATTTACTTACCTTGGTTTTCCTATAACTACCAAGAGACTAAGCTTTAGATTGCATACCACTTACTGAAAGGACTCGAATGAGAACTAGAAATTAGTGTAATAAGTACTTTTCATTTGCTAGTAAAGTTCAATTCATTAATATTGTTCTCAAACTCTATACAAATATATTGGTCCTCTCATATTTTCTTTTTTTCCTAAAAATATGATATAAAAAATAGAAAATTGTTGAGATGCTTTTTATAGTTTGGTTACCTTAACAAAAAAGCAATGCCTAAGTTTAAATGGTTAGATCTTTATATGTCAAAAGAGGAAAGAGGAATTGGTATTGTATCTATTAGATTTTTCAATAAGGCCCTAATGTCTCGGAGTATTTGGAGACTCTTAACTAATAAAAAAGCCTTTATGGATGAAGTAAAAACTAATCCATTATTTAAAGTGTGAAAGTTTTTGGAAACTCACTCCAAAAATAATCGATTTATGGATAATGATACAATTATTCAAGCTAAAGGAACACCTATATAATGAGGTTAGGTGCAAAATTGGTAACGGTAGTAATGCTTGGTTTTAGTATGATCATTGTAATAAACTTAAGGCCTTTATATCAGATTAATAGGAAGTCCAGCTTGTATAACTACTTACTAGAGAATACAAAGGTTAAAAAAGTGATACTAAGATAATTAGTGGTACTGCAATATTGATGCTTTATCTATTAACATGGTTAACATCCCCGACTATAATTCAAATAAAAGAAAAGAAGACGCTTTGATTTGGATGAAACACGTCTCTGACATGTTTATTAATAAATCTTACAAGGATATTTTCAAAAGCCAAGCACAGAGATTGAACTAGTAAAAAATAATTTTGTTTAATTAAGCACTCCCTAAGGTCTCCATCATTCCAAGGCTAGTAGTGAGAAATAAACTTAAAACCTAAGATAGAATGCAAGGAAACAATATTATATAATATTGTAAGTTGTACAAATAACAACTTATAACATTAAACCATGTGTTCTTTTAATGAAATTTTGTCTTTGGCATATGGTTTATGGTCTAATAACACTACAAACTTGTTGTTATTAAGGATGAATATATTGACATTATATCATGGCTAAGCCATGATCAGAATACACATAAAAGCAATCTTTTGATATAAAAAATAGCATTTAGAAGTAGCATTTATGCTATCTTCAAGGTAAGAAATCACAAAACATTTCAAGATAGAGAGAAGCCTACAAACAGATGCTTTAAAAACTTATTAACTAAATTAGGGAATTAATAGTTAATGATATTATGTTATTTTGTAGCAAGAAAATAGTTTAATCTTAAGGAATTATAGGCATGCATAATTGAGTTGAGGGGTAAAAAAAATTACAAAGTAGTTTTCCCAAGCCTATCTATGAATTGAAAACTTAAAATGAGCTTAGATGCCATCTTTCTTTTTTTGGAAAAGTAAATAATGGATCAATAGAAAGAAAGGAAATGTATAAAAGGGGACCATAGGGAAATTCCCTTACACTCTTAAAGCACTCCTCCTATGACAATAAAAGAATTTTACAAATCGAACTATATGCAAACCATGATCTGGTTTCTGACAACACATAACACTTCTTCCTTTATAACATCCAATGGAAGAGCCTTATTATGAAAGCTCCTGGAGTTTCTTTCCTTCTAAATTTTGCGTACAAGTTCCCATAGATATGACATATATTGCCAAGGTAAAGCTTCGGAGATTGGGATGGTCTAAAAACCATTGAAGCACTTTAGAGAAAAAGTTACCAAGTGGATTCCTTATGCATAAACCTTTGACTACATTCCAAATGGTTGAATTACATATGGATTCAAAGAAAAAATGGTCCCTTGACTCATCTTCTTCCATACATAATAAGCATATTTTCCTTAACTTCAAGAAACTCAACCTATCTATAATGCTTAGGTGATATTTGGCTATTAACTATAATAAGAAGGAAGTTTTAGGCATTAAGGATTTGCACTAAAAAATTTTATGCCATCTCATAATTGGACCTCTAACCCGAAGCATATGCCTACAAAACTTACTTGTAATTTAGTTAGTAGGCTTATCCTTCCATAAGAATTTATTAGGGAGGGAAGGATTAGGAAGAAATTTAGGAGTTTAGTGCCTCAATTATTTAGGAAATTACCTTCAATATCTATTAGAAATTAAGCAATTGACTTCAGCCTATAAGTGAAAATTGTCAAGCCTTGCTACTACTTCAAAGAGATGAATAAGTTGCCCATGTCTAGTCTAATTGTCATACCGCAAAGAAGCTCTTTCCCCATTCCCCACTCTATCATGCCAAGTTTAATCAAGTCCCTCAATTGTAAAAGCTATATAAGAAACCAGGAGTGGCTTAACTTCTTCTCAATTTCCCATATGCTTTTACCTTTAAGAAAGAAGCATGTAACCACTTCAACCATAGGTAGTTCTTGTCTTCCAGAATCCACCATACTTTTTCAATGTAAGAGTAAGGTTAGAAATTCTAATAGAATTAATCCCTAAACCCCCCTCTTCTTTAGTTACATAAATGTCTTCCTATTTAACCTTAGCAAGTACCCTTACTCCTCAAGCATAGTTCTATAGAAAATTCTTTATCACTCTCTATGGATTTGATAGGATTCTTTGAAAGGAATGTACATGAATTCCAACAGGTGTGCATTGAGGTAATAATATATTTGATCAATATAGTTTCCCACCATAGGAGAGAGTTTTGTTTATCTACGAGCTCAACCTTCTCTAATTGTTTTTCAATAAGAGGTGTGCATTCTTTAAAATAAATTCTCCTTGTAGCGATTGGGAGTCCCAAATACAACATTAGAGGGACTTTTCTATCCATTCCAGCTATCTTTGCAATATACCTTTATGGATTGCTCCAAAGCAAACGAAGAAGTGGCTCTTACTTAAATTGGCCTCCAAACCTAACAAAATTTTAAATTGGTGCACAGTGTTCATCAAGGTCTCTACAGACTTTAGATGAGCTCTATAGAAAAGTAATATCATTAACAAGACTTAGGTTTGTAAGAGATATTTGTCAACATTTTGAGTGAAAATTAAATTTAGAAAAAATTATAATATTGTGCTTCATTAGTAAAGTAAAAGCTTTTACGCATAAAATGAATAAATAAGGGGATAAAGGGCCTTTTGGTGCATTTATCATCATCTTTTAACTAGTTGAAAGGAGTGATTATTAATGTCTTGAAGATAAACAATCAACAGATGCTTCTCCTTATTTAGTACCTAGGGTTAGCAGAAAGCATATTTTAAACATCAACTAGCTTATTCTTAACTAAATTTATAGCCTACATGGTATTGGCTCCTTTTTTCATATTAAGCCTCTTTAGTTCTACTTTAATTGCCTTAATTTTTTTAAGAAAAATGAACTGCTTAAAGCGAGAGGAATAATGATCAAGTCCCCTTCTAATTACTTTTGAAAAACCACTATCTTGAGCCAAAAAATTGTTAAAACTGAAGGGATAATGCCTAACAATCCTTTGGAACATTTCCCCCCTCTTAATAGGTATCTGATCCAAGAATAAGGGATCTGTAAAACTGGCCTTGCTTTTAGGAAAAAGAGTTAACCAGTATGGACTAACCAAAGCCCCATCCAATTTTTTTGTAATGGACCATCTAGAGCTTTTTTGTTGCTCCAAGTGTAAGTAAAATCTTCATCCTTCATATCAGAGATCCCCAAAAATTTAACACATTTCTTAAAATATTCAAAATATTTTCTCTAACTGTAGTTCCCTTTAGCCTCAGATCTGCATAAAGTGGAGTTAAAGTCCACACAAATCAACCATAAATCATTGTATATTCCACTTATGTTTTTCAAACTATTCATTAATTTAGCTCTTTGAAAAGAAAAATTGTAGATCATAGTGGTCTCTAATAGGAAAGATAATCTTAGATGCATAACTTACTCATTAGAATGTAATTCACCCACCTTATCAAAATCAATATTATTACAAATTATAATTCTTCTATAAGCATATTATGAATGATTTGAAAAAAAATTTCCATCTTAGCACCAAAGCTTCTAACTTCTTTAAGTTTTCCAACTTTATTTTTGTTTCCAACAAACCCAATATAAAAGATTTTTCATTCATTACTAAAATATCTTAAACTATTAAGCTTATTAGGGTACTTTAGAACTCTTATATTCCAAACTAAAATTGACAAATTATTTTTATTTACCTTTAGAGTTATTCTTCCTACTCCTCTGGGATTATCTTCTCACTATAGTATGGAATAACTGCTCCTTGCTCCCTTTATCTTCAGGTAAGTTGGCCTGTACGTTGGACTAAGGTCTAACTTCTATTCCATTCTCACTTTTCTTCAAATTTAATTTTGAAGATAATGTATGTTCATCCTCATTTATCCCTCTTCAGGTAAATTTACTAGATTGTTACTTATACGAGTAGTTCCATATCTTTCTCATTTATCTCCAAATCCATTCTTATAAGGGCATTGTTTTCATTCCTACTATATTAACTATATTTTCCATATTAGCAATATTATAGAGAACTTCATTTGTAGAAGCAATGATCTCTTTAGTGGCAAACACAAATTTTCTTAAATCATACTTTTAGCTTCTAGACCCGTAAACTCATTAAAGTTCCCTTTGGTGAACTTCCTCCTTATAGGTCTCCAAACCTTGCCTTAAGAATTAAGGCAAGATTTCCATTAATAAGAGATTATAACACTGTCTTTAAAGAGATCATTTCTAAATCTTAACCTAATAATAGGGATCTCATCACTCAATTCCTTCAATAAATTCACACTTACACATATAGCCAAGGAGCTTAGGCCTTGAGTGGTCCAATACTCCAATGGAAGATTATAGAAGTTTATTTAAAAGAGAATACTATAAAGCTTGACACTCTTCAGGTTAAGACCAAGTTGTTAGGTTTAAAGAAAGAGAGGTTATTAAGAAACATGTTATGGCCCTTCATCTATAACTTTAAGAGCTTTATAGCGTAATGAAAAGGAAAATAGAATGAGGTTGTCTTTGGAGAGAAGAACCTCAGCTAGTCTCCTGCTCCTCCATTGATTAAAATCCCAATACTGAATAATAGGAAAGAGAGGCCTATGATCAAAGAAGAAACCAACCAAGGTAGATTCCTAGTTGTAAACTCCACCCTTGATAATTCCAATATCAAGGTCTACAATTGTTTTCCCTTTCTACTCATTGTGGAAGGAAATTAAGAGTCAAGTTTTGACGGTCCCTAATCATTTACTTCCAATTCTTATACCAATTTAAGTTCTGGTTCAAAGTATTTGGATCCTTAAGAGGAGCTTCAGAGTTGGTGGGAGAGAGCTCAGTGGACAGTGAAAAAGGCTTAGAAGGGTAGGAGAAGATCAAGATGGCAAAAGATGAAATTTGCTAGTAATAATAAATTGTATGGTAGAGAAAGGTGACAAAATAGGCAAGAAAGGAAAGAAACAACTTTTCAATGGGAAAGATAAACACCATTAACCAAAAACAATAAAAAGATCTTAGTGGGAGCAAAAATAAAAAATTGACCTTGAGGAGAGAGCAGTCATAGAAAGAGACAATGAAGGGAAGAAAACAAAACAAAAACCAGAGCAAGGATCAAAGAAGTTGCTCGAAGAAACAAGTAGGGGAACAACAAAAAGAGATAATTAAGGAAAAAGAAAGGGGAAAGATTAACCAAAGAACAATTCATGGTTGAGAAGACTAGAAGAACTCTCACACACTCTCTGCCCTGTAGCTTGTAGTCGCGGGGTATACCAACAATATATAGGTACTAAACAATATTGTTATGTACAAAAACTGAAATTCATTAAACATGAGCTCAGGATATTGAACGCTGAGAAAGGATCTACGGTACAAGCCATTTAGTCCACCAAATAGCTCTTTACTAAGTTCAATCACAACTAGCCATATGCCTTACTAATCATGTATTATTAGATATGGAGAAATTTTCACTTTCAAACCATATGCAAGCAATCAAGAATCACCACTCCTTGTTCCAACAACGCTCTCGAGTTCAGTGTCTCACTAATGGGGATCAGTATACCAACTTCTTTTTCCATTCAATTCTTGCGCATCGGAGTTAGAACAAAATCTATTTTATCACCTCTATAACGGGCTCACAACTACATACACTCTAAGATATGCAACAAGAGGCCCTGCAATACTTCAGCACTCTTCTTGGTATATCTAGTACCTCGACTACTTCACTTCTAGCTTTAAATTCACTTTTTTTATAGCAAATATCTCCTCAAGATATCGATCTTTTAACCAAACCTATTGATGACAATGAAATCCAACAAGTTGTTTTTGGAATGAATGGAAAAAAGGCCACAGGGCCTGATGGTTCAATGGATACTTTTTTCAGAACTCATGGGACACCATTGGAGCTTTCATAGAACATGCTGTCTGGGAATTCTTTACTAATGGAGTACTCCTTAAAAGGATTAACCGAACATTCTTTTACTTGATACCCAAAATCTCAAACCCTTCCACATTTCGAGACTTCAGACCCATAGCATGTACCAATTTTTTGTACAAAATCATCACTAAAATCCTAACTAACCGATTGAAACAAGCTATCATTCCTTTGATCAGTGACAATCAGGTTGTTTACTTAAAAGATCGCCATATTGGTGATAATGTTCTTATCGTCCAAGAATTATTAAATGGCTACTTTTGGTTGAACTATTCTTTCAACTGCACCAGTAAGATCAACTTCTATAAAGCTTTTGATAGCCTTAGCAGGGACTTCTTATGGACAATGCTTCAAGCTTTCGGTTTCCCCCACTTCTACATCCATTGGCTAAAAGAGTGCATATCCTTGACATCCTTATCTGTACTCATCAATGGTAGTCCAACCACATTCTTCCCAACTACTCGAGGTCTTCGATAAGAAGATCCCCTATTCCCCTATCTTTTTATCCTTAACATGGAAATTCTCAATGTTATCATCCCTTAACAAGTGAAGCACAATCTTAAATTCAGATATCATTCCAATTGTAGAAAAATTGGTTTGACTAACCTTGGGTTTGCAAATGAACTTCTCTTATTTTGTAAAGCCCAGATGACCTCTATCAACACCTTCATATAGGCCCTGTCAAAGTTCAGCAATTATTCAGGGCTGCAGATTAACTTTAGTAAAAGTCACTTTCTTGTCTCTAAGAAGGCTTCTGATCTCAAACAATATATTACACAACAGACGGGCATGCAGTCCATCAATCCTCCTCTCCTATAATTGGGACTTCTGGTGAAAACTAGATGCCTCACCTATATTTAGTGCTTACCTCTTTTCGGAAAACTTCATAAACACATCGACTCATAGGTAAACAAGACACTCTCCTATGTTTGTAAGTTATAACTTATTAAATCAGTGCTTATCTCACTACATATATATTGGAGTTCATATATCTTTCTCTCCCTAAACATTACCAAAGTCATTGAAAGATTGTTAAGAGACCTCCTATGGAGTCATTTAGACGATTCCAGAGGAGCTGCTAAGGTGAAATGGGCTAATCTGTGTCTACCTAAAAAGGAAGGTGGACTAAATATTTCCTCCATTAGAACAACAAATCAGGCTTTAATCCTCAAATGCCTATGGTGGATCTTGCTTTACAAAAGTTCATTGTAGATTAGATGGCTCCACTCATACTTCCTTCAAGGAAAATGTATATGATAAATCGCCAAGTACACCTCACATTCATATTTCCTGAATCAACTACTCACTTTGAGAGACATGGTTCAAGCTGACGTTATAAGTAGAGCTAGAAATGGCAGATTAACCTCATTATGATATGATAATTGGTTGGGACATGGAGCACTTATCACCACAGGACACCCCACTTTATCCTCCTTTATTCATACGCATATGAATTTAGTGATCCAAGATAACTATTGGCAGCTCCCACAACAGTTGACACACTTACAACCATCT
>JANQAP020000052.1:933545-947223 GCA_026874005.2 Erythroxylum coriaceum
TTCTCAGATTCTGAAATATGGAAGGGGCGACGGGCGAGAGACAGATCTTAGTCTCAATCGCCAGTCGTGGCTACGGGCGAGAGACGAATCGAAGTCTCTCGCCCTCAATCGCCAGTCGCCCTCCATTTTCTCAGATTCTGAAATATGGAAGGGGCGACTGGCGATTAGGGATTTTGTCCCGCGAACCGTTGTAACTGGTTAGATGAAAACCGGTCGGTTCTCCAACAAACCGGCCGGTTTTAAATTTAAAAGGTTTTTGTTAAAACCGAACCGGACCACTGACCGGTTCAGACTTTTTCGAGTTCGACCAGACGGTTCGGTCCAGTTTTAACAACATTGATCTTAACAACATATCATGAACTACAAACATTTCATATAATTATTTTAGAATTATCCAATCATTCATTTCATTAACATGTACACAAACATTGCATATCATTATTTCAATACAATTCAGTAATTCTTTGCAATCATTCACACAATACATATATAGTTATACATACATATGCAAATGCACATGTGACTCCGATTTTATTTTTATTTTGTTCTGACTGAGCACCTTGTTATTGTCCCATATTTGTTATGGATACTGGACTCATTTCATTTACAGTCTCGTACCCTTTATGGATACCGAGCTCATTAATAACTGAGCCAGTGGCTCTTTGTGCACATTTCTGAGCTTTAAACTCCTTTTCACACTGGTCACTTCGGTCATAACTCCTTTATTTGATCATGCATAACAATGTGATGGAATGCATCAATTCACATAATATGTTATCCACACTTTCATTGAATGTGCACAGTCATTTATCACATTCATCGGATCTGGGTCTAGCATTCAACATTTAGTTGAGTACACATGTTCCATATTCATAAACATTTAGAAAGCACTTCCAATACAATCCTGAATATCGAACTCCTCAGACCATCAATGTATGAAATTATCACAATCATATTAATAACTGTTCAATATCTAGAAGTCAATCAAAAACAATTTAGTCATAGTGAGAAAACATCTAGGCTAACTCATAGTACGCTTCAGATAAGCTATTACCTTAATGACCTGGCAATGTCTGGATGTTGACAATCAATTTGTGCTTCTTTAGTCATGCAATACGCACATATAGTTCACACATTATTAAGTTGATCAACCATATGAATATTCAATCATGCATATATATATATATATATATATATGTAATCTTTAATGCATACTCAATAGACCATTCCAAGTGTGTAACTATTTACAAATTTTGACCATTCAAGCATCATATTTTGTATACTACCATTTTTCAATTAGATTTGTACCTTTAAGTTAGCTTGATTTACTCCAAGTTCATCAACCATACCTTAAACTTATCCTTAAACATTTCCATGATCAAAAGCTTTTTATAATACACACAGAATTGTTACTTTAAATTTGGAATTTTTAGCAAGTTAAATCTATACATTCACCAAACTTTTTCTAGCAACGTATACTCATACATTCACCCAATTCTCATTCATAAATACCCCGTGTTCTTCAATACTCATTCATCCATACATTATACACATTTCTCATGTCTTTATGATCATGTTTGCATTAAAAGAAACTCATTAATTCCTTTAACAAATCAGAATTTCCACATTTAAACTTAACCACTTCAAAATATTCCATTCTTTAGATAATGACATCAATCAACTACATAAACTTATCAAGCTCGTAACCAATTAATCAAGCAACAATCTAGGCTCATTCCTAACCTTAATCAAGTCCAAATATACCCATTTAGAATGAAATTTCTCAGCTGGTTCAACATGTACACTAGGTTGAAATTAAAATTCCAGAATTTGTCATCAACATCACTAATGCGTGTAACTTTGCTACCTTCAATACCTCACGAATTTGATAAGTTTAAAGACACCACTAAAACCTGAAATTTTCCAGATTTCATGTATTTTAAGGTTAATTCATTTTGGGTTAATTTAACTTCCAAATTGGTTGCACTAAGGTTTACAAAATTCTGCTCACTTATGTCATTAACATTCATTTTTTTACAAAAACACCTACAGCTCAAATTTTCCAGATTTGAAAACACCTTAATAACACCTATCTTTAACATGAATTCCTCATCAATTATACTTCAAATCCCAACTTAAATCCTCCATACAACAGTCTATAAACTACCATTTTCGTATATGCAAAAATAGACTAGAAAAGTACCCATTTATTGTCCATTTTCTAGCACAACTTCAACATCAACATCATATACAATCTATCCCAATTCAATCATCATAATCTTTCTATTATAACATACCATCAAGAACAACACTTTACTTTCTTATTTATCTTCCAATTTTAGTTCAATTCATCAAGTCTACCTAGCCTTCCATGCATGCAAAATCATCCCGAATTTGTGGCAAAAATTGGATGGATAAAAGATAACAATAATCTAGTTATTAGCCATGTTGTGACGGGTAAAAACATGTATTTGGTGTGTTAATTTATTATAGCTTCAAGAAAAATAGATGAATGGGAGATAGAAACAAGTTTCAATGGTGAGAGATGAGAAGCAAGTTTCAATGGTGAGAGATAAGAAGAGAAGAGGAATGACCAAGGTTTAAACAACACTAGCAGAAACGTTACACTTGGGATGCTAAATGTCACCATGTTACATTAACATATGTCCTTAAGCATGTGAGTCATTTATCCCCTCCTTAAGCTGCCTAATGTCACCTAGTTACTAGTCCATTTGTCACTCAACCATTGCTGCCATTTGTCAATTAATTACCCATGCCAAATGTCACTCATTTATCTATGCCATTTGTCGCTTATTTCATAGACTTAGTCATCCTAATTTTTTATGTGTCAATTTGTCTTGCCACTTAGCATTTTTCCTAGTCTAAATATACATTTTAATTCATCACTTTTCTAATGTTAACAATTGATTTCAAATTTACTACTTGTAATCCATCAAAACTAAATTCAAGGCATAAATAATACACAATTCACATCATGATCATTTTAAACCTTTCATGCCTCGGAATATGTCAATTGAGTGCATATACTATCTTTGCAATGTGTAAGAAATCATAATTTATGTGTGTATGTTAATGATATGCATGTGAATGAAATTCATTTCATGAATGCTAAATGATTTGACTCATCTGCATTAATCTAAGGTTCTAACCCTTAGTATAGAAAACGGGCTATCACAATTCTCCCCTCCCTTAAGAAATTTCATGCTCAAAATTCTTACCTAATTGATCAAATAGATGGGGGTATTGTTTCCTTATATTCTCCTCAGTTTCCTATATGGCTTTTTCTCCCGAATGATTCCTCCAAAGGACTTTCACCAATGGGATCACTTGGTTTCTTAATTGCTTAGTCTGATAACCAACTATCTTCACTGGTTCCTCATCATAACTCAAGTTAGTTGCAACTTCAAACTTCTGAGTAGGTAACACATGTGTTAGATATGACCGATATCTTCTAAGCATTCCAATATGAAACACATTATGAATATGTGCCATCTTAGCTGGTAATGCTAACTTGTAAGCCAATGGTCCTATTCTATCACTAATCTCATATGGACCAATGTATTTAGGACTTAACTTACCGTTTTTACTAAACCTTAGCATTCCTTGCCAAGGTGATACTCTCATAAACACCTTATCTCCCACTTGTTACTCCATATTTCTCTAGTGTTGATCTGCATAACTTTTTTGCCTATCTTGAGTCACCTTAATTCTATTACGGATCATTTTAACCTTATCAACAATATCTTGAATCAAAGCTGGGCCTTAAATAATCCTTAGACCCTCTTTATCCTAATATAAAAGCGATCAACACTTTATGCCGTATAATACCTCATATAGTGCCATGCTGATACTACTGTGATAATGATTATTGTATACAAATTCAATAGAAGTTACATACTGATCTCATACTCCTTTGAATTCTAAAACAAAAGCTTTGAGTAAATCCTCAATAATCTTAATAGTCCTCTCACTTTATCCGTCTGTCTGAGGATGAAAGGTTGTACTAAAATTTAACCTTGTACCCAAAGTTGTTTATAAAATACCCCAAAATTTAAAAGTAAATCTATTCGATACAATAGACATTGGAACTCCATTTAATTTCACTACCTCATTAACATACTTCTGAGCTAACTGATCCAGTGTATTATTCTCTCTCATAGGTAAGAAATGGGTCGATTTCATTTATCTGTCAACAATGACCCATATGGCATCATATTGTCTCGGAGTCCTCTACAAACCTATAATGAAATCCATAATGATCCTCTCCTATTTCCATTATGAATTAGGCAACGACTGTAACTTCTCAACTAGAGCTTAATGCTCTGCCCTAATTTGTTGACAAATCAAACATTTAGCAACATACTCTGCCACTTGTTTCTTCATCCCTGGCCATCAGAAATGTTGTTTCAGAGTACTGCACATATTGGTAGTACCCAGATGCATAGCATAGGCTACTATATGTGCTTCCTCTAAAATATCTTTTCTTAGATCATCCACATTAGGTATACATAATCTCTGCTTCATCTACAATGCATTATCCCTCAACTCAAACTCAGAATTCGGATTATATTTCAACTTCTTAATAAGCTTCACTACTTATGGATCTTTGCTTTGAGCTTTTCTGATCTTTTCATACAATATTGGTCTAAGCTTCAATGTAGCTAACAATGCTTCATTTTGCCTCAAATTCAACTTAACATTTAATGCTCTCAGTTGTACTAGATTTGGTAACCTCGATGTCTGAATTTGTGCCAAACTGCTATTAGATTTCCTGCTTAATGCATCAGCCATAACATTAGCTTTACGAGGATGGTATTCAATTATGTAATTATAATCCTTAAGCAATTCAATCCATCGTCTTTGTCTCATATTTAGTTCTTTCTGACTCAATAAATATTTCAAACTTCTATGATTTGTAAATATCTAAATTGTTTCACCATACAGATAATGTCTCCAAATCTTCAAAACAAACACCACTGTAGCAAGTTCTAAATCATGAACTAGATAATTAAACTCATGAGACCTTAAATGTCTCGATGTATATGCAATCACTCTACCATACTGCATCCAATCGCATCCTAATCCCTGGTGTGAAGCATCACTATATATAACATATCCTCCAGATCCAGATGGAATAGCTCACACCGGTACTATAGTTAATCGATTTTTTTAACTCCTCAAAACTCTTTTGGCATTCATCAGTCCATCTGAATGTCACATTCTTCCTCAGAAGCTTTGTCAAAGGGGCTGAGATTAAAGAAAACCCCTCGACAAACCTTCTATAATAACCTGCTAATCCAAGAAAACTTAATATCTTAGATACATTTCACGGGGCTTCCCACTTCATCACTGCCTCAACTTTCTTTGGGTGTACCTGTATGCCCTTTCTAGATATTATATGACCTAAGAATACCACTTGATCAAGCCAAAGTTAACACTCACTGAACTTGGCATACAATTGTTTTTCCCTCATTATCTATAAGACTAACCTCAAATGCTCAAAATGTTCCTCTATACTCATCGAGTACACCAAAATATCATCTACGAATACAATCATAAAATGATCTAACTAAAGCTAGAACACTTTATTCATCAATGCCGTAAAAGCTACCGGAGCATTTGTCAACCCAAAAGGCATCACCAAAAACTCAAAGTGCTCATATCTGGTCCTGAATGCACTTTTTGGTACATCAGCTTCTGCTATCTTCAATTGATAGTACCCTGATCTCAAATCCAATTTAGTAAACACCTGAGCTCACTATAACTGATCAAGTAAATCATCTATCCACGGTAAAGGATACTTGTTCTTCACTATCACCCTATTCAACTACCTATAATCAATGCATAATCTCAAGGTCTAATCCTTCTTCTTCACAAACAAAATTGGAGCACTCCAAGGTGACACACTAGGTCTGATAAAACGCTTATCCAATAATTCCTGCAACTAGGTCTTAAGCTCCTTAAGTTCCACAAGTGTCATCCCATATGGGGGAATAGATATAGGAGCAGTACCTAGAACTAAGTCAATAGTAAACTTCGTCTCCCTATCTGGGGGTAATCTCGATAATTCAATAGGCAACACATCTAAAAATCCCTAATAATAGGAATATTATGAATTTTCTATTCATTCGGGTATCAGTCAAATTGGCTAAATAAGCCTCACATCTACTTCGAATCACTCTGAGAGCACTCATTGAGGAAATCAACCTAGTTGGCACTACTTAATAGACACCTCAAAATATCACTTTCAGTTGATTAGGAGATTTAAGGATGACTTCCTTTGTTGGACCTCAAATTATTCTTAGAATTTAGTCAATAATTTAGCAAGTATGAATAGAAATTAGAATTATTAAATTAGAATACGTTGGAGCTTAGCCATGAATATATTTTGTTTACATGTGTTTGCATGAATTACATAGAAATGTTAAATAGAAATGCTAGACTTAAGTTAGTATGTAACAGAAATAAGAGAATAAAAAAGCAAGTAGACATTAAATTAAATATGGAAGGGTAAACTTGGAAGGACTAAAAGTGGTCTTAAATAAATAACAAGAAATAAGAAAGATGAAGTGAAGTGAAAAAGGAAGAAGGAAAGAAAGAAAAAGGAGAAAGAAGAAGAAGGAAGAGGATTCAGCTGAGCTTTAGGTAACCTTCATCTTCTCTTCTTGCTTTGGTAGAAAGAGGAACTAAAGAAAATGAGTTTCATGTGCTAGAAATAAAGGAAGAAAGGAGAGGACCAAGAAAACCCATTTTTGATTTTCATAGATTTTTAACTAGATCTTAGTTATTCTAGCTTAGATAAATCATGAGTAGACTAAGTCTAAGGTCAATTTTGATTATTAAAGCTTTATGGATTTTCTATTTATATACTTTTTTGAATGAAATTTTGTTTGTTTGAAGGAAACCAAGAAAATCCAAGGCAAGAGCAAGAGGAAAGGCAAACTTGAGTTTGGACTTACAATCAATTAGGTGGGTAATATGTTTATAGTTATTGTGGATGATGGGCTGATTTCATGGTTGCTTGCATGCTTTATTGGTTGACTTTGAATTATTGTAATTGTTGGAAAATGCACTATGATTTATTATCATGTTATGCCTTGAAAGATGTTACGGCATTTTGTATTAATTAAAAGAGGAAAAAGCACAAGAAGCATGAAAGTATGAACTTATAATGAAATGAATTGAGCATCAAAATTTTGCTTGTGTTTGGGCAAGAGAAATATCATTTCGTTCTTCACGTGCACATTGACTTAAAGCCTTCTTCTGACTACCCACTTGTGGCACATAAGCTCCAAAGAAACAGACTCATTTAGTTCATGGTGTAAACTTCGGTTTCTCTATTTCGATCAATGGGACTCTTTTAAGCCATTATATTTGTCCATTTCATTTTGATTTATTGACCATGATACACAATTGAGTGTTATGTTTTGACAGTTAAATATACATGCTATGAATTATGTGATAGCATTTTTAACTATGAGTTCTTTGAGCTAAAACTGTAGATAATTTAATTTCTAGAAATATATATATATATATACACTTGAATGTGTGTGGCTCGTTACCAATGGCTACAAACGTATTAGCCACTAAGCTTTGCAGCTCAACCTATTATTTTTCCACTCTCAGGTGTATAATGAGAAGATAATTAATCCTTGCAAGCCTTGGAAAACTCTAAAATATCTACCTTTCGTAACTAAGTTAGTTCGATTATATTTGGTAGCTTTATAAGCATATCATGCATGAGCATTCATTTATATTTTGTATTATACAATTGATGTGACCTTTGATACGTAATTAGAGCTATGTACAAACTTCGTTTTGATTAAGGAATGAAAGTAAGAGTTGAAGAAGTTCCCTTTGTACATGTTCAAAATTATCTTCTTTATTGGGTTGTTAATTATTGTTGGAAATGGAATAGTATATTGTTAGATGGTCCTGGATAGATTTAAAATCAATTTTCATACTGGGATTCATGTATTTACATTAGTCTTTGTTGGATCCAGGTCTTTTTGGAATATGAAAAAGCTCATAATAGGCAGAAGAAGAAAAGGGGCACAGCAGCAGCACTACCCTAGATAGAATTCATAGCTCTAAATTCTATGAATAAATTGTATTGATATTGGCAAAGTCAAACAAAGCTTTCTTCATAAAAGTTGTAGCTTATCCTCTTATCTTTCCAATGGTATAAATTTTGAAATTTTTGGACATCAGAATTGAGAGATATGATTTTTACAAGATAGTGTCACTGGATAAGGCATATGTTGGATAGCTTCTACGAAAGTAACTGATTTGAATTTCTCATTACAACTTTGAACTTGCAGCCTTCTTCTCACTTGATCTTCACCCAATCCTCACATAATTTAGCCATGAAATAAGTACTGAGACTTGGGCCCAACATTTTGGTATCAGAGCTAAGATTTTAAGGATTCTTAGGCTTAGAATACGTTGTGAAATGAATTATTATGATGTGTGATTAATTGTTTGCTTTGTTTGACATAAACATGTAAAAGTATATTGGAAAAATAATGTTTTATGGCATAGTAATTAATTAGGCATGGAATATGGTATGACTTATATGGAATATGTTGTGTTTATTGAATGTTTGAAATTAATGAATGTTTAAGCATGTTATGGTATGATGTTTACTATGTAAAGATTGATTAAGCTTAGAAAAATAAATTAGGGGGTTAGGTCAAGCGTGTTGAGCTCTTGGTGCATGCTGGCACTCATAAAAAGGTTATTTAAATAATCTGAAGGGACCTAGGGCACTCATGTGCTTCAGAGATCCATGCTTTATTAGAAACATTTAATTGTGGAATTATGAAACATTAAATTGTCTGAAAATGATAATGGTTAACTATAGGTTAGAAAATGTTAAGATTAACTAAAAATAATAAGTTTAGAGATTATTTAAGAATTGTTAATTCCAAATTGTTATATTGTTTGCATTGTTAAATCGATTGATTGTATTGAGTGACATGCATATCATACATGCATATAGGAAATAAGATTAAAATTAAAATGTAAACTAAATGTTAATGTTTAAATTGAAAGAGTAAGATGCCACCTCGTAGAAGAACATGAGGATTTTTGCAAGGATCTGCTGCACTTGACTCTCCACCAAGAGAGGAGGGCATTGATGAGTCTAAAGCCCCAGGAAATGCTGAGGCATCTATAGGGCATGATAGTAAGCCCTTTCGATCACAAGCACATGAGTCACCTCTTCCTCAAAAGTAAGTGCCTAATCCCTTAGATCTTAGACTATTATAAGCCTTTGCTCAGGCTTATATCCAGGCCATAGGCTAGATGTTGCAAACTTCTACCTCAGCCTCAGCTAAGAAAGGAATTCAATTTGATAAGCTTAGGAAGTATAGGGCAGTGGATTTTCATGGAACAACTGATCTAAAAGAAGCTGAAACATGGTTGAGGAAGATAGAAAGGATATTGAAACAAATGGGCTGTGAGGAGCTGCAAGCTTGCTATAGGGAGATGCCCTGCATTGGTGGGAAAGTGTACTAGGGAGTCAGATAAAACCACTAGTGTTGACATGGGAGGACTTCCTAGCTGCTTATAGGAAGCAATATTTGTCTGAGGTGTATTCAGCAGAAGCAAAGGGAGTTTCTAATTCTCACCCAGAGGGAGATGATGGTGAATGAATATGAGAATAAATTTACACAATTGTCCTAATATGCAGCTAAGATGATGATGAGTGAAGCGGCTAAGTGTCATAGGTTTGAAGCAGGATTGCATTTAGCCATCAGAGAAAAAGTGGTGGCGCAAAATTTTTGTGACTTCAAACAACGGGTAGAAATTGCATTAAGGGTTAAGAATGTAGAGAATATAAAGAGTGAAGTAAATAGAAAGAGGAAAAGAAAAGAATAGTTCAGGAGGGAGGTGGTGCTCCTATACAAGAGAAGAGTGCCAGGACTTTTCCTGCAAAGCCTAATGTTAGGAGCAGTGGCGCAAACAGGCCCAAATAGATGAGAACTATCTCTCATCAAGCCTCAACGATTGTAGGTAGTAATGCTATAGGTTAAGTGCTATAGGTTGAGTGGAGCTTCTTTTAATTATGGAGAAAAAGGGCACATAGCTAGAGAGTGCCTACAGTATGCAAGACGGAAGGGAACTCATATGCAAGCTCTAAAAAGGGCTGAGACTGTGGGAGTTAAGGCTACAACTAAAGTGGGTAGTTATAGTATAACCAAAAAAGTGAATCCTCCAAGAAGGCCGAGGGGGCAAGCACCAGCTAGGTTCTTTGCAATAACGAAGGAGGAAGCAAAAGCAGCTCTAGAGGTTGTGACTAGTATGGTTAAATTTTTAATGATGATATTATTATTTTAATTGATTTAGGGTCTACCCACTCATCTATTTCATCAAGTAGGATTGTGCATGGTAGAAGTTTAAGTCCATTAGATATCCCTTTGATGGTTAGTACTTCAACTGGACAATATATCATTATTAGTTAAGTTTATAGAGATTGTGAAATATACATTAGTGGAGTAAAATTAGTGGTGGATTTAATGTCATTGAAGATGGAGGGATTAGATGTAATTTTGGGCATGGATACTTTAGAAACATATAATACCAATTTGAATTGCAAATAAAAGGCAGTAGAGTTTGAGTTAGACAAAGGTGAAAAGATGGTGTGTGTGGGAGATAGGAAAGCAAGCCCACCTAGAATTATTTCGGCTCTAACAGCAGAGAAAATGAGGAGGAAATGATGTTAAGCATTTTTGGCATATGTGGTAAACACGAAAGTAGATGGAGGAAAATTAGAAGATATTCCTGTGGTCATGAACTTTCTAGATGTCTTTCTAGAGGAATTACCAGGACTACCACCACCTAGAGAGATTGATTTTACCATAGAGCTTCTTCCAAAAACTGCACCAACATCAATTCCACCTTATATAATGGCTCCAATAGAATTGAAGGAGTTTAAGGAGAAGTTAGAAGAGCTGTTGGAGAAAGGTTATATTAGGTCTAGCTCATCACCTTGGGAAGCTTCAGTTCTTTTTGTAAAGAAGAAAGATGGATCCTTAAGGATGTGTGTGGACTACAGGAAGCTCAATCATGTTACCATCAAGAATAGATATCCCTTCCTATGTATAGATGATTTATTTGATCAATTGTAAGGAGAAAAAGTCTTCTCCAAGATAGACTTGAGATCTGGTTACCATCAATTGAGAATTAAGGAGTTTGATGTGTCAAAGACTGCCTTTAGAACACGATATTGACATTTTAAGTTCTTAGTCATGCCCTTTGGATTAACTAATGCCCTTGAAACCTTTATGGACTTAATGAATAGAGTCTTCAAGCCTTTCTTAGAACAATTTATCAAAGTCTTTATCGATGATATATTGGTTTATTCCAAGAGTGACAAGTAACATGAAAAGCACTTAAGGATTGCCTTGGAGATACTGAGGAAGAAAGAATTATATACCAAACTCAATAAATTTGAATTTTGGATAAGGGAGGCGGTGTTTTCTTAGACATGTAATTTCAAAGAAAGGAGTACATGTGGATCCAAGGAAAATAGAAGTTGTAGTTAAATAGGAAGCACCCAAGAATGTAGCAGAAGTGATGAGTTTCTTAGGTTTAGCTGGTTATTACAAAAGATTTGTAGAAGGTTTTTCCATGATAGCTACCCCACTCATCAAATTGATAAAGAAGAGCCAAAAGTTTGTGTGGACTGAAGAACATTAGAAGATCTTTGAGTAATTGAAGAATAAGCTCCCAACTACACCAATGTTGACCTTGCCTTCTGTAGTGATGGATATATAGTATATAGCGATGTCTCAAAGAAGGGATTAGGGTTTGTGTTGATGCAAGGAGATAAGGTGATTACCTATGCTTCCAAGCAATTAAAACCCTATGAGATGAATTATCCCACACATGACTTAGAGCTGGTGGCTGCCATAATTTTGGCATTGAAAATATAGAGCCATTACTTATATGGAGTCACTACCAAGGTATTTACAGACCACAAGAGTCTTAAATATTTGATGAGCCAAAAGGAGTTAAATCTAAGGCAAAGAAGGTGGTTAGAACTACAGAAGGATTATGACTTGATGATAGACCACCACCTGGGGAAAGCTAATATAGTAGCGGATACACGAAGTAGAAAATCTACTATGGCATATATGGAGACAGTATACCTTCCTTTATTGAAGGAATTAGTCAAATTTAAGGTGACATTAAGGCAAGTCGAATCTGGTGGTATATTGGCTAATTTTAGAATAAGGTCAGTATTGAATGAGAAGATTACAGAATTACAGGAGCAAGATGAGTACTTGAGCAAGCTCAGAGAAGAAATTAAAAATAGTAAGCCCTCTGAAATAGAGATAAGTGATGATGGATTGATGGTGTTAGGCAACAGATTTTGTATTCTAGACAAGCAAGAGTTGAAGGATGAGATTCTTAATGAGGCACATAATGCTCCATATGCAATGCACCCAGGGAGTACAAGAATGTATAGAGATTTGAAAGAGCACTTCTAGTAGAGAGGAATAAAGAAAGATGTGTCAAAGTATGTTAGAAAATGTTTGGTATGCCAAACAAGTTAAAGCAAAACATCAAACACATACCGGCAAGCTTAAACCTTTGTCTATTCCTGAATGGAAGTGCGAGAAGATTACAATGGATTTTTTGATAGGATTGTAAAGGACTAGTAGGAAGCATGACACAATATGGGTGAATGTAGATAGGCTAACCAAGTTAGCACATTTCCTGCCAATTAAACAAAAAGATTCTTTGAATGCCTTGGCCAAGAAATACACAGATGAAATAATCAGACTTCATAGGATTCCAAGTTCTATAGTCTCAGATAGATATCCCAGATTCACCTCTAGATTTTGGGAAAGTTTGCAAAAGGCTTTGGGAACCAAGTTGCATTTTAGCACAGCTTTCCATCCACAGACTGATGGCCAATCAGAGAGGACAATAAGGACATTGGAGGTAATGTTAAGAGCTTATGTTATGGACTTCAAAGGCTCAAAGGATGATTATCTACCTTTAATTGAGTTTGCTTACAACAATTACTACCACCCAAGAATTCAAATTTCACCTTATAAAGCTTTGTATGGTAGGAGGTGCAGAACTCCTATTTATTGGGATGAGGAAGGTGAAAGGAGACTTTTAGGAACTAAGTTGGTACAAGCTATAGTTGACAAGATTAATTTAGTGAAGCAGAGACTCAAGGCAGCTCAAGACAAGATGAAGAGCTATACGGATGCATATAGAAAGGAGATGGAATACGAAGTTCGAGACAAAGTATTTCTCACAGCTTCTCCATGGAAAAGAGTCTTAAGATATGGTAAAAAGGGTAATCTTAGTTTAAGATATGTAGGCCCTTATGAGATTATTGAGAATATTGGGCCTCTAGCCTACAAGTTAGCCTTGCCACCAGAATTATCTAAGATTCACAATGCCTTCCATGTATCAATGTTGAGAAGATATAGACCAAATCCTTCACACATAGTCCAATCTCCAGAGGTTCAATTAAGGGAGGATTTGACTTATGAAAAACATGATGGAGTCATGTAAACATAGTGCCCTGGAAAGCAATTGTATTTACATGTACATTAATCTTCTTCAGTTACAGTTTTGTAATGGAAATATTTATTATTAATAAAATAAAAGAGTTTGGTTTTAATGAGCA
>JANQAP020000052.1:973593-988511 GCA_026874005.2 Erythroxylum coriaceum
CTCTACTTTGTGGATATCATTAGGGATTGAATGCTTGGATAACTTATGGTTGACAACTTAAAAAGGATTCAAAAAGGTTTCAATAAGAACCTTGAATCAATTATGGTGCCTTTATTTTATGATTCATGTTTTTCAAGTTATTCAATTATTGAGATTAAATTAACAAACTATAAAAGTTTAATTTTCCATTGTGCCTGTAATTTGATCACTATGGTTTCCCAAAATTTTATTTATTAAAAAGGATAAGCAAGATATCTTATTTATGTTGATGATATTATCTTTAGTGCTACTAATGAAAACATATGTAAAGAATTTTTTAAGTACATTAGTAAGGAATTTGAGATGACCCTGATGGGAGAGCTCAACTTTTTCTTTTGACTTCAAAATAAATAAATAAAGGAGGGCATCTTCATCAATCAAGCTAATTACACCAAAACACTACTCAAAATGCTTTGAAATAAATCAAGATAAGCCACTGGAGACACCTACAAGCATTATTACTAAGTTAAACAAGGGTGAAGAGGGTAAGCTAGTTAATGTAAAACTATATCAAGGTATGATTAGGTCTAACATCATGCTTATTATTTGTTTATATGTTAAATTTTAACTCAATCTAAACAAGTTATTGTTGTTGCTTTTATTATATTTTAACTCAATCTAAACGAGTCTCGTCTTTTATCTATTACGTGTATACTTAGATACCTATGTGGTGCAATTTCAATAGGATTTTAGTATGCCAAAGATATAACTTTTGATTTGGTTTGGATATTCGAAATGGTACTTTTCAATTTCTAAGTATTGTATTAGTATCATGATTTAGTAAGAAACCAAATTCTATTACCTTATTAACTGCAAAAGTCAAATATGTAAACATTAATAGTTATTATGCACAAATTTTATAGCTTAGACAAAACTTAGAGACTATGGCATGACCTCATAAAAATACCAATTAAGTGTGATAACTCTAATGCCACTTACCTTACAAAGACCCCATTCAACACTCTAGAACCAAACATATGGAAATTAAATATTTGTTCATTAGATATTATGTGCAAAATAAAGATGCTAAGTTAGAATTTGTTAATACATTATATCAATTGGTTGATATGTTTACTAAAATATTGATTAAAGATAGATTTTACATTATTAAGAGAGAACTAAGTATGATGAATGGAAATTTCATTTGATAAAGACCTCCATAAGTGCTAAATTTTGATTTTATTGTTGGCTACTTGATTTATATATGCTTTAAAGTCATTGATACTATTTTGGCGTACTTTTAAATAACTGATTCTTTTCGTTGTTTCAAAAAAAGAGAAGAAAAAGTTGAGATATTAACTTCAGAAGGAGTGAGTTTATGTTAGTGCTATCTTAAGAAAGTTAATGATGTTAGATTTAGGGGAGTGATTAATTTCATTGATGTTTTGGTAATCTTATAAAAATTTTGACTTATGTATAGAATAGATTAACTTGAATTTTCTTTTATTCATGAATTTAGGGCAGTTAACTATTCATATTGCATTGGGTAACAAATTATTGGTGTTCAATTTTACCATTGTTTATCTAATATCATAAAATATTTTTTCATCATTAGAAAGGAGAAGATTATTTAACCAAAAGAGGTTACAATTTATGTCTTGATGATAATAAGATATAAGTATTACTAATAGCTTTATTTTTTTATAAAAAGCAGTAATGGCCATATAGAAATCAAGATACATCTTATAAAGGCACGAGAAAAGTTAAAGTTCATCTTATTCAAGTTAAAAGAACAAGGTACAAAAAAGTTATAAATGATTATGTAATGTTTATTGTACCTCCTACTTGGACATTTTGATATTTTAAAGACACATCATGCATAAACACATAATTATTTTAACACATTGCATGTTCTTTTAATCATCAAATGGAATTAAAGTTTTGATTTTGAAAAAAATCATATTGATCCTTAAAACATACTTTAAGGAATGTTGAGAGAAGTGCTCGAGTCTATTTTACATTAACAAAATCAAATTTTACCGTTTAAAAGATTTTGGAATCATGACTTTAGTGTGTCGATCGACCTACATAAGTTAATGGTCAAATCAATGTAGGTTATGTCTTATTTACTGAGAATTTGTAACAATATTAGTTGATGCATTCTTCAATCAATATGTTGGTCTACTAATGTGTCACAATAGTCAAACTAATGCTCCAACATTGAATACATTGGTCAACCAATTTGCAATAGTGGTCGACTAATCATAGCGGCTAGTTGTTGATAGTGGTTGCACATTAATCAACCAATCATAAAAGCTAGTTGTTGAAGATGGCTAGTTTTTATTTCTAATAATTAGTTTAACTCCTAAATCTTATAAATACATAATTTTTATAAATACATAATTTTTCATGGGTTTAGATGTAAAAAATATTGGAGTGTCATATATAAACATTCTAAGAGTTTGTCAAAGCATTTTGAGTATTCATTGTGATATTTTGAAGCGACTAAGCTTTTAAGATTATCAAAGTCATTAAGCAAGGTCTTTTAAGTTGTAAATTCTTTTGTAGGTGGGTTACCCATCATCTTGGAGAAAATTTGTAAAAAGAGCTACCATTTACTTGTAGAGAATAATATTATAGTATGAAGGTCCCTTTTCGCCTCGTTAAAAGAAGAGACTTAGTAGAAATTCTAAGAAATTTTTTAGAAAGTGGACGTAAGTAAGAGTTATGTGCCAAATCATTATAAATTGGTTTATTTTTCTTTTTCCTTATACACTTTAAATTATTATTTGATTGTATTATTGATTTACATTAAGATATTTTTCATAATATATTAATTTTTGTTCAATTGCATTCACTAGATAAGAAATACTTGTTTGAATTTATAAACACCCAATTCACTCCGTTCATGATTGTCAGACTGACATATTTCTTTTTAATTTTATGTTATTTTTACATTATTTTTCTTTATTATATTTTTTATTGAAAATACAATGAAATAAGGCATTAAACATAGAAAAGCATGAATAATTAATGTACTAAAATATATATTCCATAGTAATAAAGAAGATGAAGTTCTTGTTAATTATTTTCATCTGAAAAATATAAATAAATTAAAATATTATAATACAATTGAAATTATATTATTTTTAATAATAATAAAATAAGTGAACTTGACTACATATATAATCAAATACAAAATTTAAAAATGAATTTATTGTTAAATTGGCACATAAATATAAATAAATTTTGTTTATAAAATTTGAAATAAAAATAATTTTTACTTTTTATCTTGCTTCTCATTTTTAAATATTAGATTGTAATTTTTACATGCTAAAAACTATATAAAATATTTTAAAGCACAGGCAAAGTAAAAGTATATGTTTAACAAAACAATGCATTTGTGATAGGAAACTTTCTTCAGCTAGCATGTGAAAGAAACCTCCCATAAGATCTTAGTTTTAATGCTAATTTATTTTACGAAAAGAATAATAATTAAGGAAAAATGATAGTGACAGTGAAAGTGAAAGTGAAAGTGAAAGATAATACTACGGGTAACAATTATAATAAATACTTTATCAATAGATTATTGATTAAGAAAAGAATGAAAAATTAACTTCATTATCATGAATGAAAGAAAATTTTGAATGTTTGATGAATAAGAAGATGGACAAGTTTCTTATATTATTTGAATGTTTAAACATACAAGAAAAAGAAAAAATGAAAAAACTAACAGTTTGTTGACTAATTTCTCAATTAGTATTTAAAATTCACAATTTATGAGAAATTAATATATGATTTATATTGCATTAAAAGAATTCGTGAATTGTTGAATGAAAGATTCTTACATAAACCATAAAATTAAAACATTATTAGATTGAATATAAAAAAAAGTCTAAGTTAATATTTAATTTTTTATATTGATAATATTTAATTTCTTAAATAATATTTTAATTTAACAATTTTCAAGACATTTGATGTAAAATTTTGTATGTTATTAAAAGAATTTTTTTGAAAAAGAAAAATATCATTAATAATGGAAAGTGTTAGAACCAAACATAAGGCTTAGGGAAGTACCCTTACACATGTTACAACCTCATTGCAAAGGCTTACCAAGAATGAAATGCCAATAACACAGAAAGATTGGATTAAACTCTCAAGGAATACAACATAACATAACTACAATTTTTGCCAATATCCTTAATTTGGCAAGTTCAATTCCCAAATACCATTGGTCACCTTTAAAGTTAGAGTCTCTAAAGGAAGTGACTTTGTTTGCAAATCTTATGGAATTCTTTTCTTTCCATATAGTTTGTACACAGGTCCCCAAAGCTATTGTAAAAATATACATAGCATGCCTTGGAAGAGAATTTTGGACCGATAACCATTGAATAATGGTTGAAAAAGATTTCCCCTAGACGAACCACAGGCATTTCCTTTTCACGATTTCCCATATGTTGGTAGCTTGCCTGCACTTGAAGAACAAGTGATTTCTAAATTCCTCTTGCTCCAAACATAAAGGACAAGATCTATCTAAATCTAGGTATCTTATTCTGGATGTAGTTTTTAGTCTATTTTTTATAGTTAGCTGTAGAAGAAATGAAGTTTTGGGTAATAAAACCTTGCTCCATACTATCTTGTGCTAGTCAACTGCAGGGTTTTTTCTTCTCAACAAATCTTTGGTGGAAATATTAGACAACTTGTTGAGTGACTTACTATTCCATATAAAGGTGTCAAAAATAGAGGGATTAGGGGGTAATCAGGTTGTAGATGCCTCAAGCAATCAAGAAATTGCCAAGAACTTCCATTAATCAGAGAGCAAATCTTAGCATGTAAAGGTTGGATCAATATAGCCTCTGGTGTCCTTTGTGAATGGACTAGTTGTCCTAATCCAGACCAATTAACATACCACAAAGAAATTAATTTCCGATTGCCTATTTTGCAAGAAACTGCAGATTGGACCATATCTCTCAGCTGTAATAACCAATTCAAAAAATGAGAAATTGAGTATCTTTTGTCTATTTCCCATATACTCCTACCTTTGAGAAAGTAAGAATGCAACCACCTTAGCCAAAGGGAGTTTTTGTCCTCGAGTATCTACCACAGTCTTTTGAGATCAGTTAGTGCATACTTTGTGATTTTAATGATCTACCAAGACCACCTTCCTCCTGACCCCATAAGAAATATTTTAACAACCTTTTAATGGTTTTAATAAGGCTTTTGAAAAGGAACATATGTGAACTCTAGTAAATGCGCCGAGAATTAAGAACTGATCTAATAAGTTGGAATTTTGCCATCATAGTACAGGAACTTATTTACCCAAGGTGAATTTATTCTTTTTTTGGATTCTTTCAAGGGAGGCAGTCATTAAAGCTCAGTCTTCTATTTGAAACAGGAAGTCCCAAATCCAACAATGAGGGTGATTTTTATGAAGTATTTGAATTGAAGTAATCTTCTGTATGAATAATAAATATATAGTGCTATCGCGTGTCCAATTTCGGTGTAGCAAGCTCTACCTTAGAGATGAATCTGAAATGGAGCTGGTTATTTTTTACGGAAGGTAACAGTTTTTTTTTCTTTTATACACATCAAAAGATTAAGCCAAGCACAAAGATTAGACTTTGGTCTTATATCTGACATAAATGTGCTCATGTTCCTTAGGTGAAGCGTACAAATAATTCATATTATACATATCATCGTAGACGTAAGGTATAATTTCTTGCCTGCATTTTATATAATCGATATAATCAAACTACTATCTTTTAAGTATGACATTTAACTTAACATGTTCGAATTTTCCTTTGTTCGTGTCATAATGACGATTTCACACTCCTACGCTGTCAGATCGCTTGTCCCATAAATGATAGCGTTGGGAAAGAACAGAAGTGATTGATTGTTCTACAAACGGTTTTGACCTTTTCCTATCCCAAGTTTAGAAGTGGTTAAAATAAATGACTTTTGTTTTGTTTTGTTTTCGGGGAAAAGTCAGTTGAGAGCATTTAGGCTATCCATTTATGTAGGCTTACGGTTCCTCGTTCAAAGGGTGGCCATGTACACACCAACTGCCCATCTCATTAAAGACCAACAACTTACGGAGCCTCACAGCACACTCGGATATCCAATTACAAGGCCGAAAACCAGACCGCAATATTCACGTAAAGCTTAAGAGTTCCAACTTATCAAGGATGGCTGATGATGCCGACAAGGCTGAACGTGAGCGCATTTTCAAGCGCTTCGACTTGAATGGTGACGGAAAAATATCAGCGTCGGAGCTCGGAGATTGCTTGAAGACCCTCGGCTCAATCACAGCAGACGAGATTAAGCGAATGATGGCCGAGATCGACACCGACGGTGATGGCTATATATCATACGATGAATTCACAGAGTTTGCTGCAGCTAACCGTGGGCTTATCAAAGATGTGGCTAAGATATTTTAGTCTCTGCCTAAATATTTGGTGTCATTTGGCGGCTCGGCTCCTAACATACGCATGGAATGTGATGAGCGAATATCACTCTCATCACATTTTAATTTTTGAAACACTTTATTTTGGATAGTTAAACTGTAACATCTTTTTTATCAATTATTTTCTTTTTATTATGATATGGAAATGGAATTATCATTTTTATATTTTTATATTTGCCTTTTATGTCAAGAAAGGAAAGATATGTCCTTTATGCCATTTTCTATTACTCTCTCTCTAGTTTAGTTACCTTCCAAAACACAAGTATTACTTAGGGATGGCAAGAGGACTCTAACTCGGTCAGAAGATATCGAGTGTAGTTCTAATTAATCAAATTTCAGATAGGTTAAAGTTCAGATATTTTCTTTTACTTTGGACTGAGTTTAGGTTCGAATTCTTTTTTAAATTTTCGAATCGAGTTTGAACTCGAATTTCACAATTTGAACTCAGCCTAAAATTCAAACTTCACTCACATCATTTTATATGTGTAATAAAACAACATCATTTTATATATTGATAAATAATGAATTATGGGTTTGTGGAAATCTGATCAGATTTAAATTTGAGTCTATCTAAATTTTAAACTGTCTAAAATCTAATCAGACTCAAACTTGGACTGATTATTTTTGGCTTATTATACTTCAAAATGGATTTAGTCAAATATTACCATTTTTATATTAAAAAAAGCATCTAGGTTCATTATCCCCATCTCCAACCTTCATCATGGTCGGTAGAGAAATTTCTCCTTCTTAATCCTTCTTCTTTTTCCTTATCCTTACCAATGTGCTGCTCCCATCCTCTTTCCCTTCCTCTCTTCTCGCCTGACTCATTGTGTCATTGCTCACGTAGAAAAACCCCCTCCACAAGGGATATTAGTAATTCTGCTCATCATTTACATTACCCGACATCTTCTTTTACCGTTTGTGGAACAGTTGTTTAAACTTTTCTAACCATAAAGCTTTGCTTAGCTACTTTGTGATAATGTCAGACATTCCTACTTCCCTTAAGATCCACCTTGACTTAGAGGGACCTTCTTGCCCCTTAGTTCCTCCCTTAACTTCTTCATCCTTTGATAAGCAAGTTGTAATTCCTTCCTTTAAGAAATAGGTGAACTTAGTTATTAATCAGCCAAGATCTTGGTTAAGAATTATAGGGGAAGGGATTGATAACCTGAACCTTACTTGCTTTCCTCAAGTAATGAATAAAACAGTGTCTCCCCTTTGTAGGAAATTTTGGAACATAGAGCAAACAAATGAAAGAATTCCCTAGTTGGTTACTTCATTGATAAGCAGCCTTTCTTTCCCTTGGTCAAGAAGTGGGTTGAAGCTAAATGGTCTAATCTGGGAGTAGACAAGCTACTGATTAGTGAATAAGACTTCTTCATTTTCACATTCACTTCAAAACAATAGGGTACTAAAGTGTTGGAGCTTGGTCCTCAGCACTGTGCTAGGAATCCTATCATCCTACAAACTCGGAAGCATGACATGATCTTAGTTAAAACAACATCAAGTATTCTCCAGTTTAGGTAAATTTCCACAACATATCATTGGAGTATTGGAGCACCTTAGGATTGAGATATCTTGCTAGCTTAACTTGGAAAACTCTTAGCTTTGACAAAACCATAGTTGAAGTTGGGAGAATTAGTTATGCCAGAATCTACATAGAAGTTAACATTACCAATCTCTCCCTAAAGAGCTTAAGCTTAAAAGACTTAATGAAAGAGGAGAGATAGTGAGTTTACTATCTCAGTTACATACAAATAGGTACTAGTCCTCAAAAGAAAAACTATGTGGAAACCTATAGGAAGGATAATCAAGGATGGTCAGTCAGCTAACTAGTCTAATATGGAAGCAGAAAATACAAAGGGAAAGAATATTATGGTATCATAGACTGAATCTATAGGTAATATAACCTCAAAAACTATTAGTGAAGCATCTCAAGAAGTAGAGGAAGCATTAGTAGTGATGATCGCTTCAATTCAAAAGGAGGTTGAGGATAATGGCAATGCCACCAACCCTAACAATGAGGCAGAGAACTAGAGAAAGAGGTTGAGATGAACCAAATCTCAAATAAAGGGTATAACAAAGAGGGCACTTCTACTATGGAGAAGGAGAACTTCACTCCTGCAATCAGAAGATCAAATAGTAAGAAGGCTAAAATGATTGACACTCCTAACAAAACTTAATATCAATTGTAGTATTGAATTTTAAGGGATTAAACAATACGAAAAAGCAATTAGTTGTACAAGATTATAGTAACTCAATGAAAACATGTGTTTATGGTCTTTTGGAAACAAAGATTAGGGAGCACAATTATAAGAAGTTTTGAATCTTGTAAAAAGAATAGAAGCCACTTACAAATCATAAAGACCATTACTATGGCATAATATTAGTGGCTATTAACAATGCACATATGGAAATTCGCTCCATTCAAACCAGTGCACAAGTTGTTCATGTATGGATTACCTTTAAAGACTTTAACATCAAGGTATGTCTAATCTTTATATATGCTGATAACACTAGATTTCTAAGGAATGAATTGTGGTAGGAACTAAACTTCATAGCTACAACTATAAATATAACATGATTGCTTCTTGGTGATTTCCATTGTACCTCGTTCCACTATAAATGAAGCAGAGGTATGCAATATGTAGGCCTTTGTAAAGCACTTCAAACTTGCATACAAAATCTTGAAGCCATTAATCTGAATTATCAGGGTAACCACTTCACGTAGACTAATAATCAGCAGGGTAAATGGATCTTGAGAAGAAAGCTTGGAAGAGCTCTTGTTAATCATAAATGGTTGATGCAATTCCAAGAAGAAATGTCAATGGGCCGGGTCGAGAGCCATGGTGGCCAGCGGGCTGATCGGTCCGTGGCCCGCTAGGCCCTACCCGCCTTTTATTTTTTAATCTAAAAACATTCAAAACGACGTCGTTTCGGAAGAAATGGGCCTGGCTAGAGCAGACCATGGTCGACCCTTGGCCTGGCCAACCCGGGTCAAAAACGGGTTGGACGGGGTAGGTCGGGCCATTTTTGCCATGTCTAATTCCAAGTTGCAAAGGTCAACTTTGGGCCTTTATTAATATCTTATCATAGCCTTATAGGAATTCATATCTTGGTAAATAATGTTACAAGGTCCACTCTATTTAGATTCTTCAATTTTCTTGCTAGCTGTGAAAGGTTTGAGGATGCCATTAAGTAAGGAATTAATACAACCATATTATGTTATGACCAATATAAATGTGTTCAAACACTTAGAACCAAAAAAAACTCAAGAAAACACACAAAGGATTATCCATATTTCTAGGAAGAATCTTAGGGACACTAATAAAACCTAATATAAATTTTGTGGCAATCTAGACCTCAAACACAAGAAGAATATGTCCAAGAATAAGTATCTTTAGGCTTTAAATGCTCATCACTCAGTCATCAATAGAAGTCAAGAATCATTTGGCTTATAGAAGGTAACAAGTGCTCTAAGTTCTTCTTTAAAGCTATAATAGCTTGAAGAAGCTGTAATAGGGTAAGTTGCATATATAATGAGAAGGGTAAATTATTATAATGACAAGAAAGCATTAAAAAGCTAGCTAGGGACTACTTCACATGGGGTAAGAAAGCATTAAGAAGCTAGTTAAGGACTACTTCACTAACTTGTTGGGACATGTTCTCTTGGGAGCTCTACCATCCAATTCTTACAAGACTTCCAAAAACCTATGATATCTAATGATCAAATAGCTAACTTGACCAGAGGGTTTATGCAAGAAGATATTAATCTAGCACTCAAATCCCTCAACAACGCCCCAGGACTTGATGGTCTAAATGGTTTCTTTTTTAGGAAATTTTAGAACTGGACCAGAGTGCCAACCTTAAAAGCTATTCAAGAATTGTTTATTAAAGGTTTACTATTACTAGCAATCAATCAAACATACATCACCCTGATTCCAAAATTATAGAACCCCAATTAAATGAGTGATTTCAGGCCTATTTCTTTTTGCAATACTCTTTACAATTAATTTCCAAGATGCTAGCAGCCAGATTGAAGCCAATTTTGCCTAATCTCATCTCTAAATCTCATAGTGCCTTTTTTCATAGCAGAAATATAGGTGACAACATCCTGATTGTTTAAGATCTCTTTAAAGGTTACAAGAGGAAAGGTATTGGAAAAATGTATGCTGTTAAATTTGAGTCTAAAAAGGCCTTGGATTCATTCAAATGGACTTCCTAATTCAAACAATACATGCCTTAGGTTTTTTTTAATAAAATTGTGAAATGGATCTATCAATGCATCTCTACCACAAGCTATAGTATTTTAGAGAATGGTGAACTTACCTTGTGGTTTAAAAGGAAAAGAAACTTAAGATAAGGAGACCTTCTTTCTCCTTATGTCTTCTCTATCATCTATATGGAAGCTTTGCTTTAGCTGATAGCTTACAACATTGTTAAAATACCAAGTTTCAAATTTCATAGGAATTATAGTAGGTTAAAGCTTTTTAACCTCACCTTTGCATATCACCTTCTGTTATTTTGTAAAGCTAATCCTCTCTTAGAAGTTATATAGTTTAGTTATATTAATTAATTATGTGCTTACTCATTAGTAGAAGTTAACCTTAACAAAAGTTGCCTCATGGTTTCTAAGGATGCAGTTGGCCTTGAGGAAGAATTGTCCCACAAATTACCCAAATGAAGATAGTTCATCCCCTCTTGATCTATCTTGGTATTCCAATTACCACTTCTAAACCTTCCTATAAGGATTGCAAGCCACTCATTTAGCAAATTAAAAGGAAGCTTAAGATATTGTATAATAAGGAGCAAAGCTATGCTAGGAGGATTCAACCAATTAAGCAGTAATATACAATGTCTACAGTCACTATATATCCCATCTTATCTTACCTAAGAGAATTTCCAAAGATCTAGAAAAGTTACTCAGCAATTTCCTATAGAATGGTGACCCCTATAAGTCTTCAAATGCTAAAGTTTATTAGAAGGACCTATGCAGTCCAAAGAAATAAAAAGGACTTGGTATACACTCTGTTCATATCCTGACTAAAGTCCTATTAACTAAAAGGATCTAGAAGTTACTTATAGATAAAGAAAATATATAAGTCCAATGGATCCATACTAAACACTTACAAGATCAGAGTATTAGGGAACTTAAATTTAATGCTACTGCCTTATGGACTTGTTTTAGCATCCTCAAGTCGAGAGAATGGGTTGTTAAAGTTTTTTGAAGCATTATAGGTAATAGTGAGAAAACTTCTATATAGTTTGAAAGTTGGTGTGATAAAGGGTCCTTACACTTACACCCTAATCTATACAACTTAAAATACATGCTAAAACCTAAGGTAAAAGTCATTGATCTCATGAACAACAAACAGTGGAACTTTAATCTCAGAGGATTTGATTGGCAAGCTGATTTAATTCTATATAGTAGACTAAATCCTGAGATGGAGGACAAAATATTTAGACTTTAGATTTTGCAAGCAATTTTACCAATGCATTTGTTACGAAGCTCTTCATACCTCAAGCTCCTGATGTGGTCTAGCACAAGTTAGCCTAGTTTATGGGAAACATCTATAAATATTTCTTTCACCACCTGGATTACAATTAGAAAAAAATTATCTAAATTTGATAGGGCCAAACCAACTCAACTTAGACCATAGATGTAGCTTATGTCATGACTTCCCAAAAATAGTAGACCAGTTATTTTTTCAATGTGCATTCACTAATTCCTTTTGAGAGAAGATCATAAATATATGCAATATAAAGGACATCAACAATTAGTGGGAGACCCTTTTAGATCAGATGATTAACAGTAACTATCCTGCTGGTAACTACAAACTCCTCATATTAGCTTTATGGATATGGGTGTATGACGTATGACAAGAAAGGAATAAGAGAATATTCAAACAAGAACTGTTGAATGCCAACCAATTCCAACAAGCTACCTTGAGTAAAATCAAAGATTACTTCCTAATCAATTTAAAGGTGGAATATTTATCTTCAATATTAGCTCAAAGATGGGGTTTCCAGTAGTCATTCTAACTTGCATAAGCTCTGGTAATGGAATTGATATGTAACTTAGCTTCCCTTATCTATTATCACTAGTTTATAAAGCTTATGGTCTGTGATGTAACATTATTCTACTCTCCTTGTATTTTGTAAGGATAAGTCTTGATTTTGGAATATTCTATTTTTTAACATAAAAAATGAATTTAAAAGAAGTGTTATTTTTAATGTAAACTTGCATTGAAAATCTAAAGGCATTGATTGCTTTATTTTATGATATATGCAAGTATATGAGTTGTAAGTTGTGATATAACTAATATCGATCCCACAAAGATTGAATATAGTCACCTAACAGTTTGAATTACACTTTGTCTAAGCTAATAAAAGATTGAATTAACTGAAAATTAAAGTAAGCTAATAAAACTTAATAATTAAACACATAAAGAATAAAAATGAAATTGAAGTTATCAATGGTGGAAACTTAGGGATTATCCCATCCTTGTTTTGTCTTCCCTTTGCCTTGTTAATTCAACTATGCTTGATCTTCGATATCCAAAGGTTTTGAGTACCCTTTTATCAAGATCTAATCAAGTAATCTTAATTGAGGTAGATAAATGTTAAGTTGTAATCGCTCAATTTCTCAAAACTACTCCTAACTACTCAATTAGATTTGAAGCAATCATAAGGATAATTAAATCACAATTAAGATCTCTCTTTAATTGCTTATTAACCTAATATTTGTAATTCTATTAAGGTACAAACTCTCATTGCACAACTTAAGACAAATTTCTTGACTTAAATCTCTCGATTTAAATTAAGCGTGAGCACAACAAATATCACAAAGCAGTAATATATTGAATTCAACAAGGTAAAATTTATACAAAATAATTCAAGAATAACAACCTAATATAGATTTAGCAATCCACAATTATATTTAAAACACAATTTTTTAGATTCGACATACAAGGCAATGAAACAGAATAAGATAAGAATGAAATCAGCTTGAAGCTTTGATAAGGAAAATTTGGAAAGCTAGAGTTGATCTTAATGCTTCCACTTTTGATCTTCTTATTAGTGTGATGAGCAACCTATTTTTGTTTTTTTTCTCTTCCTTTGTTGATGTCTCTAATGACTCTAATGTGCTTCCTTTTCTATATAGCCTTCAATAATATCCTTTTATAGTAAAAACTAGGGTGGTTTTGGGATGTACACGATCATATAGGTGATCGTGTATCTCAAAAACACCTCAATTCATGACTTTACATACCTGCAAAACCTTAATCAAGCAACATACATGACTGTTTATGTCAACATACATGGGCATGTATCTTCACACAGGTAGAAACAATGTATTCAAACCTCCACAAATTTATAGTAGACTTACTCGATCATTATAAACAACTGTGTATCGCTAAAGTTGTTTCAATTCTTCCATTTTATGCCACAATTTTACCTAAATTCTTATCCTTTTAGTCTATAAAGGAAATTATCACCTAAAAACACATTTGTAGCAAAATAAGTAAAAAAATATTATAAAACTCTTAAATAATAAGCAAAACATAAGAAATATGGGTATATAAATATAGTCAATTAATTGTTTATGTTATCACTAGTTTCTAAAGCTTATAGTATATGATGTAACATTATTCTATACTCTTTGAATTTTTGCAAGGCTAAGCCTTGATTTTGGAATATATCATTTTTTAACTTAAAAAAGAATTTAAAAAGAGGTGTTATTTTTAACGTAAACTTGCATTGAAAATATAAAAGTTCCTTATTACAAGTTTACCTTGAGATCTCGATCTCTATTTCCCTTATATATAGATTGAAAGTTGATATTTTTCATACCTTATCTAGGAGATGTTTATAGACACCTTTTTCTTGGATTTTAGTTGACTGTACCAAATTTCACGCCTACTATTGATACAGTACTACTACAAAACAAGGTATTTATTTCATAATTTTAAGTAAACCTCTTTGTAGCTTTGCTTTAGTGTAAACCAATAGTCTAATAACAAAATCTTTTATGTTGAAAGACAACTAAAGAGTATAGTGAAATAGTGCATATGAACTTGATATGTAAGTAGAGGTCACTTCAAAGATATAGAAAGGTTAATAAGAAAAAAGCGTTATTTATATAATTTATTTAACACACGTCTTCTCAAAATATCTATCAACTAAACAATTAATTGATGTTTTAATGAGAGTAAATGATGTAAGCAGGAGCACGGATTGCCATGGAGTTGCCATGAATGACAGAGGCAAGGGAGGAGAGCTAGCTATGCCAGTGGGGCCTATGATCGGAGCTAGGGCTACGAGATTTAAGGAGGCTCTCCATGTGCATATGGGCTATCTTTTGGAGAGGATGGAGCAGTCCAAGCCTGTGGGAAGAGAGCTTTATGGATCCCAGCCCAAATTGATTCATCTAACTCAAATCCTTGGATCGGATACCCTTGGGACTTGAAGACTT
>JANQAP020000052.1:988611-1007375 GCA_026874005.2 Erythroxylum coriaceum
AGTACTTATTATTAAGCCTAGGTATAAATAGGTTCATTAGGGTTATGGTGAAAGAACCATTATCTTTTGATTGAGTCGTCAACCATAGTGAGGTTTATTCCTCTTGTTTTTGTTTCAACAGGAATCAATAATTCACTTATAAATTTTTCCCAAATTATGGCGTTTTTGTTTGATTCAACCTTCTTGGTTTTAGTTCCGATCATCTGGGTTGCTCGAATCACGTATTCATGAGGTCTAGTAGGGATTGAACCTTGCGTATACTCTTATTTTGTTGAATTTCAAATTTTGTTCTTCCTTGTCCTTCTTTATTGAAAACTTCCAAACATCCACAAACCCATCAATCTAACGTCATCATCATTAACTTTCGAGGATTTTTCGACAACCTTTCATTAAATCACCTCTGTGCGTGCATCAATAAAGGTCATCAAAATCTAAAAAACCAAGTGGCTATTCATCTTGCTTTTTTTTTGTTACAACTTATTGGCTTCTTCCTAGTGGTGTACATTAGCCCTTCCGCTCCCTTCTCAATATTAATATAGTTTCCCTTATACAAGGCCTTCTAAGATTCTTCACTAATTACATAAGCAGTAGCAGCTTAAATGATGTGGGTTATCTGAGTTGTATTTCTCAAAGTGAATTTCAAGGAGGATCAAGAAACTCCTTCATACTATAATTTCATTTCTGAAATGAGGACTTAGCCTGAAAAAAATTTGAAAAAAAGAGTTCATGAACCTTAGATGCAATCATATTTGAGAAAGTGAACTAAATATTATGTCATTTTCACAACAGCATAACAAAAACAAGAAATTTGGAAGGTTAGAAAAAAATTAAACATGTTATAATTTTAAATACAGTGTTACTCATACTTGCAACACCAATTCCCCAACTTGTAAGCTCTCGAAACTACTACCTTAATAGGGCCAAAATTTCCATCCAAAATGCATTAAAAACCTTTATATATTTATATGGTACAAACCAATAACTAGCAGCATAAGACCACAATATACTAGGTTACTATTAGAAAAAGGCATTAAAGACATCTTGAGTAACTTATTCATGGTTTATACCCTATAGCCATTCGGTTGGTTATAGTTTAGCAACAAAACAATTTAAAGAAATTATTTATCATATCTATATTTAGATATATATTATAAAGTACACAAGGTAAATATAAATTGCAAATGAAATTAAGGTGAAATCATAATTATGAGATTCATATTGTATTTATTTATTATCCCCAAATTGTTCTTAGTTATTATTTTATTGAGATTAGATATTAATAGAGTATGAAGAGACTAATACACCTTATAATTTTTTCTTTATGAAGTATTCAATCTTATAGACTAAAGTATAGAGATATTTAAATAAACATGTAGGTTCTTGTTAGAGAACAAGTTAACTAATCTAACCCCATCTAAGAAATTAATTTGGAACATAACTTGTATGTCTATAGAAATTTTCATTATGATGATTGTATAAATGATCTCTAGGGAATGCTATATTTTGATACTACTTATGACCTATCGTAGTCAATGGTAGCTCAATTGGTAGTCACTGTATATATCATGAACTATATGGAAGTACTTGAGTGATCAATATAGGATTCATCATCCTAAAGTAATTAAGGAGATTACTCCAATGTTCTCAATTTGTATTAATTTGGAAAATTCTTGGTCAAGGTGGAATGTTACTTTGTAAATAGTTTACAATTATAATTAATTGAATTAATTACTAATGGTGGAGAATTAATATAATTGGACTAAAATAGAGTGGATATTAATTATATGCCCAATGTCTAATTAGAACATTGTATGACAAAAGGATTGAATTATACAAAAAATTATGCACAAAAAGGTTAGTCAAAACTACTTTGATATTCTTAAATATTTGGGTGGTCATGATGTGTTGCTAAACCTTATTCTTGATCAATGGATATAAATTGCTTAATTAGATAATTAAAGTAAACTAAAGGAATTTAACTTTTCTAATCCTAAAAATAATTTAAGGTTATAATTTATATCCATTGTTAACATCGTTAAGAACCTAATAAGTCAACATATAGAACAAATTGAAGAGAGAAAAACTTGTTTTAGTCAAGTTGGAGTTGATAGTAAAATTTGAGAAATTTTATTATTAAATATGAGATATTTGATAAATAAGGATTAATATGAGATACTGGATCTTATTTGGGCATAATTAGTATTTAATTATAATTAATAGTAATTCTAATTAAATTTTAATAAAAATTATAATTTAATTTCAATTAAATTACTAAAATGTTCAAAACTTAGGCTTAGGCTCCAAAAGGGATAACACTCTTTGCCTAACCCTCTCTATAATAATTCTAGAGTTCTTCTCAACTTGTTTTGTGAATACCGTTAGAAGCTAGAAACTTATGCGACTACGATAATCGAGATGTGCTAGTTTCATAAATGGTTGGAGGGACACGACAAAGAAATGATCAAGCTTCATAATAAGGTATAAATTAAGATTCATATTTTATTATGTTTTATGTGTTAATCATGTTACAAATTTAAAGTGATCTTGGATTTGGGAAATTAAAAAGAAAAAATTTTGTATTTATTTCACTGCACACAGGATTAGTTCTTTTCCTGATTAAAAACAATGGTATCAGGGCTGAATTTAGTTTTGTCGCTTGATTAAAATGCTTGATTGTTGTTGACCTTGAATTTTGGAATTGGAATCATAAACCCTAAAAATAATATTTATTATCTTTTAGTGGATGCCACTAGCGGTTGCTAGAGGTTCTAGCGATGGAAGCTAATTTTAAGACCATAGAGGAGACATGGTAGAAGCTGCTAGTGGAGCAAGAAGAGATAACAAATGGCAGCTACTGGAACACCCTTAGGTCATTAACTAGAGGCATGTCATTGATGTGCAAAAGAAAAGTGGTGTGTAAGATCACGAGGGATAACCGACAACATGGCAGCTACAAGCTTAGAGCAGGGCGGCAACATTAAAGTTTCAATGGTGAAGGCTAAGATTTCTGAATAAGATGAAAGAGGGGTATTTGGATATAAGGTTAGGGTGTCTTAGGTTTTGAATAAGGATGTTTAAATATTAGAATAGAGTATTCCAAAATGGGATTTGGTTTGTTTTGCAATAAGGATTAATGTAATGTAAATTTAAGTAATTTTAGAATTAGAACAAGCCAGTCTTAATTAAGAATAACTTTATTCCAAATAGAATTCAAAAGAGTTTTAAATTCAAAATCAATTTTAAGATTATATTAATTACTTTTATTAATGTGTTTAAGATTAGTAATTAAATCGATTATTAGTTAAAAATAGAAAAGTGGTTTCTAAAATAAAAATAATTATATTTTAATTAGATTGAAATTAATTAATTAGACTCATTTATAATTAAGAAAAGTGTTTTCTAAAATATTTAAGAAAGTAGTTTTTAATTAAATTTATTTATTTCAATTTGATTAAAATAAAATAAAATTATTATTGATAAATGCATATTTGACTATAATTATAAACTCATATTTGATGTATTTTGCTTGTTATTTCATAGTTTTGTTGTATATTTGGTACTTAATTCTCTCCAAGTGCATTTATAGGTTATATTTGCCTTTATGAACCAAAAAGAAAAGAATTCGTGTGAAAAAGAGGTACAAGACGAAGATTTGAAGCAACTAAGGACATACATGACGGTGTACAGTGACGATGTAAGTCTCTGTAAATATGTGAAGATTGAAAAATTAGAGTTCTGGTCGTGTAGAGTTACACGCTTGTGTATCTTGATATACATAGTAACGTATTTTACCCGGGCCAGCCCATTAACATGCCTAATAAATTACTTTCTTAATTAATTTTAAAAGGTGTTTTATTTAATTTTGAAAGTAGTTTCCTTTTAATATTAAAAAATAGTTTTCTAATTATAGAAAAATAATTTTTAGTTAGATTAGAAATAGTTTTCTAATCTGACTAGATTGTATTACTTATGTAATTTTGAAAAAGGACTTTTTCTAAATTATAATAATTAAGAAGCTTAATTTATTGAAAAAAATTGCAATTAAATTTTATTAAACGAGTTTTGGATTTGAAAATTGTTTTAAAATCAAATTAAATTTCTATTTGGATTAGGAATTTAATTCATTTAGGAATCAATGAGTTTAATCTAATTTAATTTTTTCAAAAAGTTAGAAATACTATTTTAGATTATGAAGATCAATAACTAGAATCAAACGAAGCATGATATTTTATGCATATAATTTGATTATAAGTACATAAGTTGCATGCTTTATTTATATGTTTGGTATATATATTAGATGCATGTTAAATTATACGTTTTATATGTGTGATATTTTACATGAAATTTTGTGTTTAATGAGATGAATGAAATTAAATCCCTCATTAAAATATTAAGTACACATTGAGAACGTGATTGTTGGCTTTCATTATTATAAGAATAAACCAGAGCTTTCTTTATTATTAGGCTTGTTAAGCAAACTCAAGGTCATTTTTACCCAAATATATTTAGTCTTATGATAGTGACTACTTAAATAAATTTGCGTGATTTGGATAAACAAACTCATGATTATATGAATTTAGAGGCAGTGTTGGGAATAACGTATAACATATGTTTTGGCAAGAGTTGTCACCTAACGAATCTAAAAGTCACACGAGATATGATTGATAAAGTTGTTATTTACTTAATTTAAGTTTAGTTAGTTTGTTAAACAAACTCAAGATTAACTAAATTTGAATGGGATCCTAGCTCATTAGAAAGATTATAGTAATCTTTCTGAATAGTAGTGAGGGATATTATTTCGAATAAAATAGTGGGAGTAACCAAATATATGATTAAAGTCCTAATCTCATTTGGTAGTCATAACATATAATCAATTACTTGCTTATCTTATATTTATATTTTGTTTTGAGTGGAATTTACCTTGTTTAGTATAGATGATACTATGTTATTGAACCAAATTTCTTAGACATGGATTATGTTTAAGAAGAGTTCTCAAAGTTAGATAGAAAAATTTTATGTTCATTCTACAATGTTGCTATTAATCTTTGTTGAGGATTTGATGTTAACGTTTTAAAGATATATCAAAATCATATAGATGGCAATGTATTGACAATTTGAGTTGACTAATGTCTCATAAATATTGGTGATAATATGTAATATGTATGTCAACATCATAATAGCAAGATGTAAGATGTTGCATTGAGTATAGTTGAACAGTATAGTACCTTATTGGAATTGTTCCACTTAATTTAATCGACTAAAAGCATAAACATAGATATCAATTAAAGGGTTTGCTATAGTATGATAACAGTTGTCATAAAAAGAAAATGACTGCATGACTTTTCTTGCCTATACGTGATATGATAGAGATCATATGTATTTCTAGTTCATGGTTATGAGTATTTGATACTAAATTTAGATTCAACAATATTACAATGTTTAAAGCACAATAAGAAATAGATTGTTGAATAAAACTAGTTGATTTAATTTTATACAGATAGTTTGCATATGTTGGATCAAAGGAGACTTATGCTTAACATAAGTCATAAGAATACAAAGTAGGATAACTGGGACTATCCTTTTATGCCATGATGGTTAAATCAACATAATGAGAATCATAAAGTTACATACAATGATATATGTATCCTTTTGATTATGAATCATATGAAACTTGTTAAGTTGAAAAATAAACAAATCAATCTTTGGTGAAAGAATGATGATGGTATTAAATAGTTAAATTTATATATGTGATGTATTAGATAGAACAAAAATTCATAAAGGGATACTACTTATATTTCATTATATTACTAATTACTTTATGTGATATAGTCATATGTATTAAATGAAATAATGATTTAAAATTTTGAACAATTCAAATTGTTTAAATCTAATTAAAATTAAGCATTAAGAATACTGAAGCATTTCGATGAGATTATTATGGTGAGTTTTAAAGTTTTAGTTATTTGAAAGGAATGAGATTCTCTAGTGAATACCTTCATAAAAAATTCTATAAGAGTATAGATTTATGTAAAGAGGACAATACAATATGAGATATTGTATAATACAATATTATTTCTTTTATAGTTATGCCTAGTATAATGACTTACCTTCAATAGTTTCAATTAAATCAAGTAGCAAGATTTCATATTAGATATAAAACGCTAAGTCTTTGAAAGAGTCAAAGTTAATGATTTAAGAATGTGATGCATGGTTGAAGCATACATTATCTATTAAGTTTAGAATTAAATAGGGTAATCAAAGGTTATGAGATGTCCAAAAAGTTGGATATAATCTTACAAACCTATTGAATAAATTATTTGTTTCAATATACACTTATAGGATAATAGTTCGCAAGATATATAGTGGGAGTAAGATAAAATTTAAAAAGTTTAAATCTCATAACAATACATCAAATTAAAGTTAGTGCCTTTGTTATTACAACTAATGTATAGTTGAAAGGCTACGAGACGTTGAAAGATTAACTTTCATAATGAATTCAAAAAGTTTATTTTGGAGATGATAGTGAATTTATCATGTGTACAAAATGTTATAGGGAATATAATTGTCCTCTTTAGTAGAAGTATGTAGAGACATATTTTTCATAGAGAAAAATAATTCTAATTTTCAATTGTTGAAAATGCAATTATCCAAAAACAGCTCTTGTTGGATATAAAGAGATAACAACTTAATTTTGGAAATTAAATCTATAGAGATAGGTTGGATGTTATTTATGTATTCCAAGTCTAAGTGCATAGATAATGTGTACGAATAATGTTTAGTATTTGAGATATTTGATACTTTTGAAGTATTAGAGATATCTATTATTCTATGTATGAATTGACATTTGAGTTTAAAGTTACATGGATATTAACTTTAGTAGTAATTCCTAATTAAGATTTATTTTACTTAGAGCAATATCATTTATGATCGGAAAGGTTTCAATGTAACAATGGTTGTTAATTAAGCTACAATTTATTTATTATGATTTATGTATTAATTATTTTATATAATTAAAGTGATCATTGATTTCTGGAAAATCAAAATAAGAAAAATTTCACAATTATTTCGATGCGGTCAAGATTGGATCCCGCATCAATTTTCTAATAGAGAGGGCCAAATTATATAATAAAATATGATTTACATTTATATTTATTATGCTCATATATCAATTATATTATAGAATTTAAGGTAATCTTAATTTTTGAGAAATCGATTAAAAATATTTTGCATTTTTTTGGTGTTGTGCCCTGGATTATATTTTACCTTAATTTCTCAATCAATATATATATATATACATTTAACGATGTGACTAGCAGTACTATTCTCGCGATGCGATCATTTATTAAGAAGAACCTAAACAAGCTAGATTAAATAGAATTAGATTTTCTGATCTAATTAATTTTATTTTTTTTAATTTTATTAAATTTTATCTTTTATATAAATGTATGGACAAAATTAAGTAATATAAGATTGGAACACTATAGACGAGAAGACATCTTCCAACTCAAATCAAACCATTCGGCACCTGCCCCATTATCAAGTGTGGGGCCGAAAAATACACTAATCATTCAAGTAAATAAATAATCAAGCAAAAGGAAGAGAGAGAACAGAAGAGAAGCTCTTCTCGAAAATGTTGCTTAACGCCACCCTTAAGACATCGCCTTCCCCACACCACACGTTTCCTTTTCTCTTGTCAACGTCTCTCCCATTCTCTTGATTCTCTCTCTCTCTCTCTCGCTCTCTCTAAAACCATAGCAACACTATTTGCTTTTTATTTTAAGAACGAACATCATTGTATCTATTTTTACTGTTACTATTAGTCTATCAATGGACTCTTCTTCCTCCTCCTCCTTGTCTACATCTCCGGACGCCGACACGCCACGCGCAGCTTCTTCATCAGCCACAACCGTCCGACGAGCCCTTCATCTCGTCCATTCCGAAGACCTTGATTCCAAGCTGGAAGGCGCCAGGGAAATCAGACGACTAGCTAAAACTTCACAAAGGTGTCGGCGTCAGCTTTCTGAAGCAGTGGAGCCGCTTGTTTCCATGCTCCGCTTCCATGGCTCCCCGGAGTCCCACGAGTCAGCTCTTCTCGCTCTCCTCAATCTCGCTGTCCAAAACGAAAAGTATATTTATATTCATGCTCACCCTTTCTTTATCATTTACACTAAATAGTTTTGGTGTGAGAATGAAAAACGCAGACTTGGTTGATCAAATGTTTTTGATTATTCAATTGAGATTTGTCATAATTGTGAATTTTCTCTGTAATTTATTTATTTTTTCTCAAAGATGAATTTCGTTGCCAAGAAATTTGATGGTTTAGAAATTAGTTTGACAATATTAATAATTGTCTCTTTCCCAACTTTTCCTCTGTAATTTTGAAGTGTTCTAACCTATTAATGGATTTGTTTTATTTTCGATGTTTTATGTAATTGAAGAAGCCTCTGGTGGGTTGGGGAATTTTATGGTGGTTCTTTGCTTGAGACGTGCAGCTTGCTTTTTCGATTGGCTTCCTTTTCAATTGTTTTTGTTTCTTTTGAAGATGTTATGGTTTTCCTCGGATTCCTCAGTTTGGTTATTAAAGTTCGTGTTTGTAGACTTTGAGAATCTATTCTCACTCTACTGCTGTTTGCTTTTTCTGCTTTCCATGTGATTGATTAGTTTCTGTTTCTTGAAGGACAGTGGAGGAATCGTAGGGGATTTGTTTACTTTCAGTCCTTCAAATGTCAAATTTGCTTTATTGGAAACTGGAGTTGTAGTTCTTCTCCTTTTCTTTAGTTTTTGGTTGCTGGTCTCGTACGGTTGGAGTTGCCCAGTCAAAAGAATGGGTACTTAAAATTCACCGATAGTTTCTTCCTACTTTGGAAATGAAGTTGAGTGCCTTTTAAATTTATTTGGACGTGACGTGAACAAAGAGTTTTTGTTGAAAAACACGTGGGCGCTGAAATATCTGTCTGAAATAGCAGTTGATTCCAAGCTTTGGTATGGGGAAACATCATATTATTGCATTTTAATATCATTATCTCTGTTGGTGGGTTTCTTGGTGTTGAAAGTAGCACCTTTTATAAAGAATTGCATGTTTTTTAATGGTCAAAGCTTATTTGATTGGAGGCGGCGAATGTTCTTTGTTTTATCTTCTCCTTTTTGTTTCTTTTTCCACCAACTTCGCTTTGAAGTTTAGTAAGGGTAAGAGAAACAATGATGATAATGGAAGGAGGTTCTGTGCCTTTTAGATTTTCTTTATTGATAGGAAGTTATAAATGACATGTTCATTTTAGTAATTAAATTTTACAGCCGAAACAACTGTTCAGTTTTGCTGTAATACGAGTAATGAATGATTAATAACTAGGTCAAACAATTGATTTAAGGCCAGGATTGCCTAAACATTGTTTCACAAGCCAAATGTAGAGACCTGATTTGTGGCAAAGCTTGTACTCTTGGCTTTAGTTCCTTTCTAGTCTAATCAGCTTGCTTCACGAGCCTTTGCTCTGTGGCCTCATCAGGATAATATATTGTGAGCATATGGATTTATAACTTTTAGATTGACATTGATAAATCATTTTGAAATGGTATCTGTTTGTATATTAAGTATAATGCAACTTAATTAACATGCTTAAATTTAATTTGTCATAGGACAACCAATTATTATTCCCCTACAATAGTTTTGACATTGAGCACTACTCAATTGAAGATGCTTGCATAATATTATGTAAGCTCTTCAAACTTGGTATTTCAGAAACAATTTCTGTGATCTTGCTTCAACAAAATTCAAGTTCTTGATGATGGTAGTATTGATTTGATGATTTGAATGCATTATTGATAGAATGATTTATAAGCCCATTTATAAGGGAAATAGATGTTCTTCAGGGAGAGTTAGCCTGACTACAAGCTTTGTTCTTGTCAATCTGTTGTGTTCTCAGTCTCTCTAAATGGGATGTTCAATAGTTTCTTTGCATGAATTTGCTATTCTGTGGAATTTCCCAACTTTGCCTTGTATACCATGTCCTTTTTTCGTTGTTACAGATTTGTTATGAATTACTTACAGAACTTGCAATTTCTTGAGTGAAGTTTTAGTGATCTAGTTTTGTCATGCAGGAACAAAATCAGCATCGTTGAAGCTGGAGCCTTGGAACTCGTAATTGATTTCCTACAGTCAAACAATTTAAACTTGCAGGAATATGCAACTGCTGCTTTGCTTACTCTTTCGGCCTCGACTGTTAACAAGCCAATCATAAGTGCTTCTGGTGCCATTCCTTTTCTTGTTGAAATTCTCGGAAAAGGAAGTGCACAAGCCAAAGTTGATGCTGTTATGGCTCTTTCTAATCTCTCAACACATGCAAATGATCTTAAGATCATTCTTCAAGCTAATCCAATCCCTTCCATAGTTTCTTTGCTGAAAACATGTAAAAGATCTTCAAAAACTGCTGAAAAATGTTGTTCTATCATAGAATGTTTAGTGAATTTTGAAGAAGGTAGAACAGCATTGATATCTGAAGAAGGTGGAATTCTTGCTATTGTAGAAATACTTGAAAGTGGATCTCTTCAAAGTCGAGAGCATGCTCTTGGGGCACTACTGACTATGTGCGAGAGCAATCGATGTAAATACAGAGAACCAATCCTCAGAGAAGGTGTAATACCTGGACTTCTTGAGCTAACAGTTCAAGGAACGGCCAAGTCACAGTCAAAAGCGCAGATGTTGCTGAGGTTACTCAGGGACACACCATTTCCACGTTCTGAGCTTCAGGCAGATACTATAGAGAATATTGTGTGCAATATTATCTCCCAGATAGATGGGGATGATCAATCCAGTAAAGCTAAGAAGATGCTGGCTGAAATGGTACAGGTCAGTATGGAGCAAAGCTTAAGACATCTACAGCAAAGAGCTTTGGTATGCACACCAAGTGATGTGCCCATTACCAACTGTAATTCTGAAGTTTCTTCAAAATGATTGTCTTCTTTCGTATGTAAAAACCGAAAATAGTGGGATAGGGATCAATGCCAGTCCAGGCCTTTGTGTTGGTATCGCGTGACTGGTAGTGTTAATAATCAATCGGTGGTATGAGGTTGAAAAAATTTGTTCAAAGATGCTTGTAAGAATTGAGATCTATACAAATACAATTAGTAAATTATTCATTTTCTTTCTATTTTTGTTATCATTATGCTCTCCGCCACCTGTGTGATCGATCTTGTTAGGAAAGAACACTGCATTTCATGCTTTCGCGACCTGGTAAATGTGCATCAGTAGAACGTTGTCATAATCTTTGTTTGTGTGGCTTATCGGAGGCGTTAGTTTTTTATTGTGTGGTGTTCGATTCGTATAATATAATTGTATATCTTTATTTCTATCTTTAGAGCTTTATCTTCTCTAGTAAAGTTTGTGCTACATTAGCGATTGTATTTCTCCACTCCTTTTTGTTTTGTAAATTAAATAAATTATATTTCAATAGAATGGTTGGCTTGGAGGAGCCATACAAAACATGAGTTAAGAGAGATACTAAAACATTTATTCGTCACTAAGGTCCTAGCTAGAACTTCACTTAACATATTCATGCAACACTAAGGTACTTTAACATATTCATGCAACACTAAGGTACTAGCTAACTTCACATAACTGCATACGAGTAACAGGCACTGCTCTATAATGGATAGCCTAATTACAATGAGTCACCTACTAGAAAATGTTTGAGGATAAAAGCAAGGAGGCTTCCTAATTTTAGCACCAATTCTTTCAAGTAGTAGCATTGGTTCTCATATGGCAGTTACTAGTTAGAAGGAGCTCCCTTGTGTGGTGAACCAATTCATTAGCTACCATATACTTATCTATATGTAGTGAACTCTATTATTTCTCTCTTCATACGGCATAAACACAACAATTGAAAGTAGTTTGGAGCACAATGGAATCATTAAATAACCACTTTTTCCAGTAACTTACCTATTTTATGATCTGATGCCACTCATTCACATTGAATAATAAGTTTAGGGATTGTTGGATCCTTAACCATATGGTTTGGGAATAAGCACAATGAAGGAACAGGTGGACAGTTGTTTCTAGTATCACGTGGAAGAGAAACAACTGATTTAAGGCATTTCCAATCCTGTCTTTAGTCCATAATAGAGACCTGACTGCTAAACATCTTATAGCAAAGGCTTTAGGGACAATTGATTGTTCCAGATGAGGTTTTACTAGCTTACATTAGGGAAGTGTGGTCTAAAGAAGTTCATGTAAGACTTGGTGAAGGCCAAAGTTTTATCCAGTGACCATATAAGGAAGTCATCTGCCAAGCACACACACTCATTTATGAATGTCATAAACTCATAAAATAGTGATTACATACTTAATCAAGATACATAATGCAACATGCTTCAATATATTATTCATGTACCATAAACTCATATTTATAAGCCAAAATACTGGGTATTCAATGATCATCAATACAAATTATTTATATTGTCATGTTGTATCTCTTAATGACAATTGTTTAATTTACTTTTTGTATTAGTCCTGTACATTCTTGTGGGTGTAGATGACGGGAGTTGTAGATATCTGAAGATATCAAACTGTAGATAGTTAAAAGTATTGAAATATAATTACCCATAGGTAATAAACTGTAGATACCCGAAGACATCAAACTGTAGAGACATTATAGTCTTGAAATGAAGACATCATTGGTGTCAAACTGTATCAACTGTACCACAACCCTATAGATATGTCTATCTATCCATCACCAAGACAATGAAGGAAGCATTGTAACATTTTCCTTTAATCATTTGCCAATTTCATAATTAATATATTGACAAATCACATGATATTCATTTGAAATCATAAAATTTGTATTTAAGTTCATTCATGCAAGTTATAAGATACCACCAATAGAAAAGTATACAATTCACATGTACTTGCATGATTTATTTCACATGTGTTTTGTTCAGGTGTTTCTCTATGTACATTCACTTAATTCCAGTATATAAATTCTTATACATCATTTAAATATAAAACATGTTAATTTGTACTTAATTATATTCATAAAATTAGTAAGTAAACTTGTATAGTCTTACTATACACATGTAAGCAATAAATATGCATCTAAATCATCTATAAAAATGTAAATTTCCTTTAGCATGCATTATGTTCAATTTTAAACTTCAATGTTTAATCACCCAATTCACATATGGTAAATCATATTTCATTTATTTCTAGGTGTTTATAAAGTTTCACAAACATTCTAAAAGATTCAGATATGATTTGGTAAAAATCAAAAGCGCAAAACTCAAAATAGTGCAATTTGTGCTAAGCCTACAGTGGGTCTAAAAATGGTGCAAACAAATAAGTCCAAAAGCAAGTCACATGATGGTTGTCACTTGTTATGAAATTTTCACATAGCAAACTTTCAAATTAGGCTTTTAAAGGTCTTCTAAAAATTTGTTCCCTTATGTGTCTAGTTTCCACAATATCAAAAATTGGGCCATATAGACGTCTAAATTATGAGATATGTACCAAATATCACAAGTTGCTCCAAAACAAAGTAGCATCAGGTCACCATTATTGATCCAATTTACAATATCATATAGCCAGAACTAGATTTGGGTCTCTTCTAGATATTTTTATTTTTATGTCTTAAGTTTAATCTCTAATTAGAATCACCCAAGTCGGAGGTCTATAGCTCAAGTTATGGCCAAAGCAATTTGACTAGTTCAAGTAAATGCTAGACAGAATTCCACTAAACGTTACTCTCTTGTCACATTCAACCAATTCCATGCAAAGTAACACTAAGACACCATTCCAGCAACCAATCCATATCTAAATTAATCTTTGTACACATTCAAATATGCACAAATAGAAATTAAACTAGGTGTAGTCCCAAACCTTGAAATTGGCCAACTAACTTTTTTAATGCCTTTGCTTCTCTTCCCCTTTAGCTTTGCTTGATTTACCAACTAGAAACACCATAAATACATATCTCAATCCCAATTCCAACCTTATAGTTCTAGCTCTTCATAAGCAAGGCAAGAAAAGACAAAGATGAGAAGAAAAGCTACTAACTTTTACCTTGATTTTGCCTAGGATTTAGCTTGATTCCTTATGAAAATGATGAGATTAAAAAGATGGAATGGAGAGGAAATAAGAAGAGAAATATCTGGAGTTAAAACCATCAAAGTGCAAGAAAACTACTAACTTTTACCTTGATTTCTGCCTAGGATTAGCTTGATTTCTTATGCAAAATGATGTGATTAAAAAGATGGAATGGAGAGGAAATGAGAAGAGAAAATCTAGAGTTAAAACCATCGAAGTGCCATCCTCTTCCCTCTCTTAATGACCCATTTCATGATAATTCTAAACTTACACACATGCTTCAATCCTATTGGACCATATGTTAACTTTAGGTAAAATTGCACATTTGGTCCTTCTTCTTCCTTTAATTCTCACATTGGCATATAATCTCTTCAATTGATTTCATTATAGTCCATATCTCACATATAATTATTTATGTCCATATTGAAATGATCAAATTACCAATTTACCTCTATCTTTTTAAGTTAATTACCATTATATCCCTTACTACGTTTAGATGCACTTAATTCTTTATGTTCACTTCTTAATACACCCTAGATATACTATAATGCTTATAGGGTATATTTTGGGGCCTTTCAACAAAGCTCTCCTCGAGCATAATTCTCTCCTCTTGCAAAAGACAATGGTCACTTGGCTTAAAGAAGGTGACTATAACACTAAGTTCTTTCACAAATCAGTCTTGGCAAGAAGAAACAACAATAGAATTATTTATCTACTGGTTGAAAATGTTCAACAAATTTCAGACATCTCTTCTATTGAGAGCATGATTATTAGATTTTACTCCAATCTGCATGACTCAATGCCATCAGAGAGGTTCAACTTGCTAGATCTTATGGCTCTCATTGGCTCTCCTGTATCTCAAAATTCTTTAAAGTGGATTCAACATCCAACTTCTCATCATGAAATCAAGAATATTCTCTTCAATCTAAATCCAAATAAGGACTCAGTTCCAGATGGTTTCAGTGCATATTTTTTCAATATATGCCATATTACTAGTAAGCTTCTAGCTAAAGCTGTACAAAACTCTTGAACTCTGGGAAACTCCTAAAGGAGATTAATGCAACTTATATTTGCATGATTTCTAAAATCCCCAATGCTAATTCCATCAATGATTTTCGTCTTATTTCATGTTGAAGTTCATAGGTGTAAATTATACTATGTTTTCATAGATGTTTAAGTGTGTTTTTAAGTGTTTATTAGATGATTATCATGTGTACATGCTTAGAATTATATTATTGTTAATGATTGTATGTATTCTAAGTGATTGTTTAGTTTAGAGCAAGAATTGGATCATAATTTTGTGTTTCAAAGGAGGTGTTTACTATGTTTGTTAGTGATGAAAACTAGAAAATTGAAGAATGAAGAAGACGGAGGTTAAAAGAAGCAGTGCATGATCGTGACAGAGAGCACAGATAGCAATTCCAATGAAATTCAACTTTTCCAACACGCGTCTTTTTATAATTTTGATGTTTTGACATTATTTTTGGAACCAAATTAAGTGGATAAATCCTAAAAAGAATCCTGGAAGCTTTAAGAACTATAAAAGAACATAAAGACTAAAACAGCCTCTATCTTACAAAATTGGGATTAGATCAAGGAAGATCAAAAAGGGATCAATGGAGAGTTCCAATTGTTCCAGCATTTCTAGATCAGTCCACATCAAATTCTTCCTTCCTTCCTTTGCTTAATTTCTTTAAGCTTAATGCATGAACTAAGATTGAAGATGTTATACACGTTTATGACGTTTTAATTTTCAATTTAGGATTTGTTCTTGAGTTATTTTGTGACTTAATCATTGTTGATTTCAATACAATGTTATGGTGTTATGGTATTTGTGTTTGTTAATACTTTGACAATAAATCGAGAGAGTAAGTTGAAAGTAATATGATTAGGTTAGGTAATGAGAGTTAACGACCTAATAAGTCATGCAAATATCAGATTGATAATCATACGAAGAGAGATCTTGCATGAAAACTCAATTATCCGATAGATCACTTAAGAACTGGTTGAAAATGTCAGGCTGTTTTATGAATTGAGACATTGCAAATATAGAATTTTGCAATCAATTAGGGATAATTAATTAGGGTTAAATGATTAGGTCTTAAGAGAGAATAATCCAGCCCTTCGAAAATCTAGGATCGACATCCAAATGAATAAAAAATGGTTAAGGGAGCAAAATGATGATAAAACGAATCCTAGACTTTCATACTTGATCATCCTTGTTTTATTATGATAGATCAATTGTTAAGTGGTTAAGTGCTCAGTTTTATTTGATTTTTTAATTTCTAAATTTTATTTTCACTTAAATCTAATTTATTAACCTTATACAAAGTTAAGTTTATTTAGTTTTAGCTAATTCCTTGTAGGATTGATACCTCAATTACTACAAGTTTATGATCCGTATACTTGCGGATATTGATGGTTTTATATTAGGTAAAATTTGATTAACAGTAGAACTATCTACAAAATTTTATCCAAGTGGCTAGCTATTAGGCCAAAGGAACATCGTATCCACAGATCTCAAGGTGCTTTCATTTTAGGCAGAAGTATTTCTAATAATATTCTGCTGATGCAAGAGCTGATGAAGGACTATAATGCAAACAAATCCATTAACAATTGTGCTATCAAAGTCAAATTCTCAAAAACTTTTGACAGCTTGAACTGAAATTTCTTATTCAACAGTTTGGAATGACTTACCAGATCAAAGTCTACCATTCCACTAGCTCCTACAGAGTACTCATTAATGGTGCCCTAAACAGTAGCTTTGAAAGTTCCAATGGGATAAGACATAGAGACCTAATTTCACCTCACCTGTTTGCAATTGCCATGTAAATCCTTAACAAAACTATTATGCAAAATAGTTCAAAAACATCAGGTTTCAGCTTTCATTATAAATGCAAGGACTTGCACCTCACTCATCTAAGCTTTGCAGATGATCTTATATTGAATAGTGGAACTCATTACAACTCCATCTCTATTTTGTATGACTTTTTCTTGAATTTTGCAAGATATATGGTCTTAGTGTTATCACAGAAAAGTAAGATTTATTTTCCTCTGATGTTACTAATGTTGAAAGTCTTAAGAATATTTTTGGCTTGAATGTAAATAGCTTGACTTTTAAATATCTTGAGGTCCTTATCTCCTTAAAGAAGCTTGAGTTCACTAATTTTCTTCATTTATTGGAGATTTTTAAGAGGAAAAATCTTGGCTTGGCAAAATAGAACAGTCTCATAAGTAGGTCGGGTTCAACTCAATGTTCTTGTACTGATTAGTCTTTACATTCATCGGAGCTCAAATCTTTTTTAACCAAAGAATATTAATAACAAGATGGAAAAATGCAAGACGAACTTCCTATGGTTTGGTAAATCTAACAATCATAAGGGTTCTAAAATTAAATCGGATGAATTATACTGGAAAAAGCAAGAAGGAGGTCTAGGATTTGTCTCAATCAACTTGATTCAAATAGTTTTAGTGGCAAAGAGCATCTGAAGGCTCTTTAATGACAAAGAAGCTCTTTGGAGTAAGTGGACTAATGAATATTATTTGAAAGACTCCAACTTTTGGCAATAAAGTGAAAATTAGGAACACTTTTGGCCTTTTGATTCTCATGCTTAGGAAAAGGTAGACAATTTACTCACTTTTCATAATTCATATTGGTAATGGAGAGGATTCCTAATTTTGGTTTGATAAATGGTCTCCTCTGAGCCTTTTAAAGTTAAGAGGTGATCTCTCTTCTCTAGTAACAAGAAATCCAATTCATGCTAGAGTTTCCAAAGTAATTAATAAGAGGTCTTGGATTACTATTGTCAGAGGGATGGGCATAATGCTTCAATACTTTCCTACTTACCTCGCTAGCTCTCACTTAAAGAATAAAGCAATGGGGAATTCTCCAATTTTTCCTATTTAGAAGCTATTAGACCCCATCTTCCCTTTATTCCTAGGTATAATATTATGTGGAAAGGATCATTAATGCCTACTGTTAGAGGGAGATTGAAAACAAAAGACAAGCTTAAGGTTTCCATTGACTCCAATTCTTTCAATGCTGCTATTCTTCCTCCGTTTGGGACAGAATGCTTCACATTATGAATCTAGATTGTTCTCATCGCAATTAAGATGAAATCCTAGTATGGGCAGATAACCAATACAGAAAATGGAAAAAGATCAAATATGCCTAAGCATAAGCCTAAGACTTAATTGCTCTTTGTATTCTATATGGAAAGAAAGGAAATTAAGGATTTTCAGGAATATCAAAACTAACAAATATGCTCTAGCTTATAGAGTTTGTTGTTGGATCAGAGAGATTTCTAGTTGCACAAAGGTCACTCATAACTTGAGCTCCTCTTTGAGAAAATGGAACTTGGTTTAATCAGAATGTTGTCTTTTAATAGTCTTGAGGCTTTTATAAAGTCTTTATTTTGTTGTATCTTTTGACAAATCTACCTTGAAATTGGCTTCTAGTTGCCTTTATGGGCTTGTTATTGAATTCTTTTTTTTTTCATAAAAAAACCACGCAAATATACAAATGAAGTGTTTATATAAATTGTTATAAAGTTTGCAAACCCTCTGAAAACTCTATTGAACATTACCACAAAATTTAATAAAGAAATGATAAAAGGTAATATCTAAATAAATAGCTCTTTTGAAATATGATTGATGATTTATGATTTACTCTTATTACCAGTTGCTTTATACT
>JANQAP020000052.1:1032864-1043285 GCA_026874005.2 Erythroxylum coriaceum
TTCTATTTAAAAAGAATTCTTTCATTACATGGTACTAAGGATATCATTTTAAGAGAGTTATAATTAACATCTACAAGTTTATTGAAAGCTTTGTCAGGCAATAATTTTGATTGCATCTTTATTTGTTAAAAATAATATCTTGAGAAAAGTAAACCATGAGTTATTTTCACTATTTGTTATGTATCAAATACTGGTGAAAATACCTCCAGTATATGAATATATACATACATATAGATTGTTATCATATAACAACCACATCATATATGATTAGAATGTAAAACAATTCATTTGACGCAAATTCAAAAGGTTTAGAACTAACTTTAAGGAAAAATAAAACTATTAGGATCAGCCATTATATGTTCAAGGAATTGATACTTCAAACATCCTCATCTTATTTACATGAAATTCCTATTTTAAGACTTACAATCTCATTCTATGAATTCATTTTCTTTTCTTAAGTTAAGAACCCTAAATTCAAAATATATGAACCTGTCGTTTGAGGAATCGATTTTGCTGATTGGCTTCACTTAGTTTTGTAACGAGCCTTCTCCTTTCAGAATCAGCCAGCAGCGACTTTAACTGTTAACAAAGTAATACATTTTTAGTATTAACCAATGCATGTTTTGTGTGCATAATTGGTCTTCTACATCAAGTCAAATTAAGCAAGTTTAGAATGCTAGAAACAATTTGGAGATGTCACTAATTTACAGTGAGTAGTACAGTATTGGGCATCTAGTGAATACAATGAAAAGTTCAGGATATTACATGGAAGTGGACGACACGTCATGGTGTTTATGGTTAGAGTTTAAAAAAAAACAGTACATTAACTAATTACACCAACTTTCTGTTTATTGGTTATTTGGGTGAAGCAGGCTATAGGCACATTTCCTCATCTCATTATATTTTCTCAGACTCTTTTAATGTAGATCTTATTCATCAACAAGCTATCACTGGAAATGACACGAAAGGGTAAATAATATATAATATTTTTGAATACTATTCCATAGCATTTGATTAAGTGAAGGGTCTGAATGTTGTCTATTAAGATAGAAATGGGAAATTCAGAATCCTTTTATTATCATCTAATAGGTAAGGTCAAGTTTTCTTCTCACGAGCGATCCAGTTACACTGTTACTAATACTACCCTCAGAAAAGTTAAAGCCAATTCTTGCTTCATATCAATTTACAACTAAAAGGAACCAAAATAAATGTTGTATTAAATATTTAACAGTAGCAGAGAAGAAATTCACCTCATCACTGTTCAATTTTTGTGCGAGTAGGTCTTCTGGAGAATCCTTCAATGCATGCTCAATGCCACCTGTAGACTCTTCTGACTGCAATGAGGAAGATTCCTCCATACTAGATGGAATGCTGTATGATCTCCAGTATACATCGCTCATACAACCAATTGCAGTATAACCAAGATGAGAATGACCCATCCTTGGATACCTCATCCTTGTTTTACAAGAAATAACATTAAAAGGAGATTTGTGGATATTCTCATAATCTAAGCTTTCCAATTTCCATGGAAAGCATTGTACTTGTCGGCCAAGAGAACATCTGCTAGGATCATATTATAACAACCGTTATAAGGCAGCAAAAATGTATAAAAGTCATAAGCAGATGAAAATTGAAACTGTTACTGGTCCCTGTTGGGAGCTAAGAAATTGCCACCACTAAAACGGAAAACATTTTTGCCCATTACCTGTTTCAAGAACAACATAACTGATTAAAATCTAGCTAATAGATTGGAGACAAGAAAAGGAAAGAATCAGATGGAAAGAAACCCTCTTAAAACATCACTGTTTGGATATCTGGGAATAAGATTCACAAAGTAAAAGAAATCAAATTGTTCAGGACACGATCCTGAAAATTACATACCCATCAGTTGTTATGTCCATGATGAAAGTTGAAACTTCCTGTTGCAAATAGGTGAAAGAGGAAAAAAGTCAGGAACCTCAAATTTCTAAGGAAAACGGAATGTTGGAAATTATACAGGCTCCCCCGGAACCAAGATCCCCGAATCGAATGGATACATTTCTGTGAGCGGAAGAACTAATTAATCTCTATAACGGAATACGTATGGTCAAAAGTCACAGAACCTTAGAAACTTGAAACACCAACTTCCTAATTCAAACTGTCTAACAAAGTGTCAGTCGTTAACACAAGATTGGGAAAACAAAAAATGCCACGCGTGCAAAGGAAACAAAAGCAAATATCTGATAGTGAATAAAAGCAGAAATGACCTGACGGAAGAGCAGTTTGAGATTTCTGGGCCAAGTAACAGTGGAGAGTTATCAGTACACTCAGTTTGGATGTTGGTCGTCCGCGTGGCAGCTCCTAAGGGGTAGGAACAAAATGTTTCCCAGTGGATGTGATTGGAAAGGCATTATACAGTTCGAGCGGCATCTATGTTTTGGTTAGGACCAACCGGCCAAGCCGAGATTTGCTTCCCTGCCCATGATAGGCTCGTGTAGTGACTGACGTTATTAATTTTTTAATTTATAATGTTAATTTAAATTTTGAAAAGAGACATTCTTCATCGTCTCCGTCAACACTCCTTGATCAATTTTACTTCTCCAATGGTTTCTTCGTGTAGCTCCAGACGCATAATTCCAAGATATACAATTCTTATACATGCAATGTGTGATGTAGAAATCTTATATGTGAGAAAAAATAACACTTGAAATTTAAGAAATAATTAATAATAATATAAATTACCAGCCTCAAATCAATCTCTAGTGCTAGAGATTAGATTCATGCACATCTAAACTATGAAATGAACTCAGTATGAAAGAGTTCATATTATTTTGTAAACATGCTCAGTTTACTCTCGTTAAGTTGGTTAGTTTACTTGTGAGTAACTTTGTAGAGTGTGCAAACTTTTAAGCACCTAATGATATATAGATACTTATTAACTCACTTCTATCTATCATAAAAAGTAAGATATATATGAAGTTAATATTTAAGCTTTTAAGGATTATAGATTTTACTTTTTCCTCTTCAACTTACATCAATGGAACATAGGGTCCGTTTTTATATAATTCCTCACAAGTCTATTCAACTATAAGAAAAAATTTCATCCAAGTTTTCAAATATATGTTGTCATCCCCATCAAATAAGGGAGCTTTACTTATATGTAGTAAATGATGGTGTATCTCATATATATAGGAATCAGGCATTTTTACTTGATCTTGAAAGGCTACTAGAGATCCTTTGAAGCATATTAAGAGAATATTGATACAAAGTAGGGCAAGAAAGGTTAAAGAAACCCTTAATGACCTAATGGCAGATCTCCACGCAAGGAATGAGGCTTTGCTACCTCTAAAGGTTAAAGTTAGAGCTATCATAATGATCCAAGCGAAGGAGTAATCTAAAGAATCACAGTTATAAAATATAACTAGTGTTGGACACAAGAGGATAACAATAACGAAGTGATGAGAAATAGATTGCAACCATTGTTGGGTTCATATCTTTAACTAGTGTTATTCTTTTGCTAGGTTTTGTAGTTTTGAGTTTTAGAAAAAAAAATATAGTACTAGAGTTCAATTTGTTTCATGATATGCACTAGGATTGTACTATAGTCAAATAGGGTTTTATTATTTTGGGTGTTTTTTTCTTTTAAAATTCTAGATTTAAGGGTTTTACGTCTATAAGAAGTTTATTGATGCTTGTAATTCAGAGATCACGTCACTTTTTATTATTAAAAACTATTGGAAATTTTTTCTTCCATCTTTTGGAGTGGTCTTAGCTCAAATTTCTCTATAAAAATTTAATCTCATCTAAATTGCAAGTGGTGATAAAAAGCCTAGGATCTTATAACTCTTAATCCCTTATTCTTTTAAAGTATGGAAATTCATATAATTTGAGTGTTTTTTCTGTTGTGTTTTTAGACTAATCTAAGTTATATAGAATGATCCTAAGTCATGTTGTATTAATATCATGTCTCATCAATCTTATTGGTGAGGGTCATATCAGAATTTGGTATCAAAGCTCATATCTACATTTAAACTTGTTCTTAATATCGTTGTTTATGCATTCAATATTCATTATTTTCCATTACTTAAAGTTTTGTTGAGGAAAAATTGTTCTTCGGTTTATGTTGTTGTTTAAGTTTCAATTCGATAAGAAAAGTCTAGTAAATTTTTATGAAGAAAATACTTAGGAATTTTCATCTAAATAAAATATAAAAGAGGCTAGTGATTGCATCATTTATTGTAAGAAAATTTATTCCTATTCCAATAACGACAATGAAACATACTAGGATCATTATTATATTTTTCTAGTTTTTCTTGCTCTTATTTCCTTTATCTTACTTTTAGTAATTATGTTCATTTTTTTCTTATTGATCTTTCCTTTTTTTTTTAGTCCAAGTGGGTTCTTTTAAACTCAATTTCTTGTCTTGAGTTTTCTTATTTATTGTTTTATAATGTTGTTTCTTAGTTTGTTTCCTACCTAAATTTGCTTTATTAGGAATATTTGTAAAAGAAGATTTAAAACTAGCTTTTATGATTTTGATTGCATAGTTTGCAAAGAACCTGAAGTCAAGATTTAGGTTATGATTCATATGAATATTTGAGAGAAATACATGATTAAATGCTTTGCTACCAAATTTTTGTGCATGTACAACTTGACTCAAACTGAAAGCAGAACCTTGTCTAATGATAAGGAAAATAGTGAAGAGGAAAGAATGGGAGTAGACGAATAAAATCATATCCTTTCTCTAACATAATCAGGCAAATAAAACACACAAAACACTAAAAAGAATATAAATATAAGTCTTAAACATATGATTATCATCTAAGAAATTAAAAGCGCACTTAAACATCTAGAAAACATATTATAAGATACACCTATCAGTGCTTATTAAAGATATTTCTTGTGGACCAAACTCAAAGAAATGGCTTAGAATATTTCATATCCTTGGCTTATAATTGGTGATTTCAACTCTATCATTCATTTCGAAGAATTTGAAGGAACCAAATCATTAGGAATTCCATGCCTAGAGCTCAAAAGATGCCTGACTAAAATTCAGGTGACTAATATACCCTTGACGTAGCGCTTCGTAACACTACTCAAAATAACTAGATCTACAATTATAGTAATTGTGAGTCTATGCCGATCCCATAGAGAATGTTCGGTTAGCTTCCGTAATGAAAAACATTGGTGTTTAGGTTAGGAGGGTTTGGTTTGGGTTCAAATAATAAAATAAAATGAAACTAAACTGATTAAAACAAATTAAAGAAAACATTAAAAAATGATGAAAAGTGATGAATGCATTAGAGACTCGATCATTGGTTCAATCTTGACCTACACAATCCAACATACTTCATTGAATTGTTATTCTCATACATCTCCTAGCAATTATTAATTGTAGGTTAAGGATTAGCTCTATTAACATCAGTTTTCTCTTAGGTCGTGTTTAATTAAGAGACGTCCATTAATTAAACCTAGCCATCGAATAATCTAGGATAAGCTCTTTAGATTTAATTGGACAACCGTATTATGAATTAGTAAAACAGATTAATCAAGGCAACAACCACACAAGCTCTGGTCATTTAACCTAGGTTATGTTATCCCTAATGATTCGACACTAATCGGAAACACAACAATTACGGATTGTATCCCTAATGGTCTGAAACCATTCATTGCTACACAATGAATCTCAACATAACAATTACGAATTATATTGAAGATTTTAGTAATATACAAACACAACAATCATGAATTGTGTTCAAAATTCTAGTAACAAGTTCGCACATAAACAATTTAACAAGAATGAGAATAAAGATCATTCATACATGAAAACCCAAATCTTTAAGTATAGGATAACATAATCAATCCATAAAAGATAAAGAGCAACAAAAATAATGAAAGAAATGTTTAACCAGGTTCTTTGGTATCGATATCTCCTCCGAATTGATGTCGAGAAGCTTAGCCCTCCATGGTCTCTTTGGATCTCCAAAGACATCGAGTTTTGTCTTTCTTTCTTCTCTAGGAACCCCCAAACAGTTCCTCCAACTTTTCATGACATTTCTGCCATCAAAACGATGTATTTATATTCAAAACTAGGTTTTTGGGTGAGCTGGCAGCATTTCACAGGCATGTTTTGTGGTGTCACGGGCATGCATGTGAGTTATGGGCGTGCATAGTGGTGTTATGCCTATGACAAATCAGTCATGGATGTGTATGAAGTTTCACACCCATGACAAATAATTCATGAGTGTGATTAACATACTCACTCCCATGACTTTTATCTCATGGCCGTAAGTCATTTCTAGCACTCTTCATCTTGATGTTTTCAATATATACTTATCATCTTCATGCATTTTCTTATCTACTCTTCCTTTAATCCTTCTTATTCTTGCTCCATGAAGACAAATGATTGTGAATCTCTAGAAAATGGCTCAAATATTGTACTTTCGACTCACTTTTGCTCTTTTGCTTCTGAATTGTATCTAAAACCAAATATTAACTAAAGTAAATGTCTTAAGCATTTCATATCATTAATCATTAAGTGTTATGGAATAAATATATAATCAATTAAGCACATATTAACCCTTTAGAGGAAACTTTTAAACTCGGAGCAACAGTCAATCTTGGGACAACTTCGTCAGAAAGAAACTTGATCGCAGTCTGCCCAATCATGAATGGTTTCAAGTCTTCCCTCCATATTTGACTTTTATTACTAACTCTAGTTTTTCTAATCACTCTGTAATCATCACTCAGACTAATTAAGTAAGTCAAAAAACTCCATTTATATTTAATAATTTCCTGACTGATTTAGAAGGTTTTGATAAAGCATTGTGGAAAAGAGTAAGTGTAAACTTAAGGGGCAACAAACAATTTATCTATAATAGAAAGAATGGCATTATTAGATAGGAGATGAAAGATTTATTCAGGAAAAATGTGTGCAATACTCACCACTTGCTTAACACTGCTAGGAGTAATATGGAGAAAGTTCATACTAATCTATATAATAATCCCTCTTTTTAAATTCTCCATGAATTAGAAAGGAAAGCAATGGACAATCTTTCTACAAAACTAACTTATGATCATTTTCTTATAAAGCAAAGGTCTCTTATAAACTTGCTTAGAGATAGGAACTTCTCTGTCTATCATCGAGTTGTCATGACTAGAATGAGTTTCAATAAGATCATCTCTTTAGAGGATGGCAATTATAATCTAACTTCTCAGCACCAACTGGTTCCTTTAACTATTTCTCCAATATAATGGGAGCCCCTACCAATACGCATTCATCCATTGCTTTACTCAATGAGATTATTCAAGATTATATTTCAACTCAGGAGATTGAAGCTCTGGATAAACCAGTAATAGTTTAAGAGATAGAAAAGATGCTTAAATCTCTAAATCCATTTAAAACACCTAGCCTTAATGGGTTCAACATCAACTTTTTCATAAAAACATGGACCATGACTAAGGAGATGGTAACTGATGCCATTATAGAGTACTTCTGAAATATTTCACTCTTCACAGATCTTAATAAGACTTTTATTACTCTTATTCCTATGGGTGGGGAACAAAAATCCTTTAGTAATATTTTCCCCATAGCATGTTGCAATTCTATTACAAAATAGTTTCCAAAATTTTGGTTGAGGTTAAAGAAGGTGGTCTAAAATCATATTGATCTTATCCAAAGAGCATACATTCCAAGCAGAGTAATATGAGATAAAATTCTCCTCATACAAGATAAGAAATTATTCAAAGAAGAGAAGTAACAAGATTTGTATGCTAATATGGAATTAAGGAAATCTTATAACATTGTGGACAAGGATTTTCTGATCAACATACTTGTAATAATAGAATTTCCAAATAACTATATTTGGTGGATTTGGCAATGTGTCGCTACCATAACGTACAACATCCTAATCAATTAGCAACCCTCAAAAAATTTAAAAAACACAAAAGGAATAAGGCATAGTGATCTAACCTCCCCTTACTTGTTTGCATTAGTTATGGAAGTCTTTAATAGACTCCTTAAAAGAATAGTAGAGAGGTTTACACACTTAAAGAATCACTCTAGATACAAGAAGCAAGTAATTATTAATTTAAACTTTGCAGATGACTTAATCATATTGTCCAAAGTTGATTCTAACTTAGTTACAACCATCATTATAGCTCTGAAGATGCTTTACAAACTATCAATGCTTGAAGTTACTTGTGCCAAAGGTGGTATCTATTTGTCTAATAGTGTAATGAATTAGGAACACTCTATAGTTGCAATCACTAGTTTCTACTTATGTCAACTACTAGTAGTCTATCTTAGCATCCCAATGTCAGCTTCAAGAATGTCATAAAAGGACTTCTTACTATTAATCGACAAGATCCATATTAGAATATCTAGTTGGAGTGCTGACAATCTTACCTTAGCAGTTAATGCTCAACTCATTGTTTCTATTATAAGCTCCACTAATGTACATTGGTCAACTCACCTAGCACTCCCTGAATCTGTAGTTAAATTCATTGATAAGGCTTTCAAGAATTTCATATGTCAATGAGTAAAGAAATGGAAACTAAAGTCAGAGTTAAGTGGTCTGAAGTGTGCACTCCTATAATTAAAGATGGTCTGAACTTTATTCCTCTCAAAACTCTCAACTTAGCAACACTTACCAAAAGGATTTATAGACTATTAAGGGAAAAGAAAACTTTATGGATCAAGTGGATACATGAATTCTACATCAAGGAAAGAAGTATAAGACACTTTAAACTTACTCCTGCTGCTTTCACAAATAAGTCCTGTAGGCAACATTATCAAAAGTCCTTGGACTAAGATTGCTTGGTGCAAATATTTACTACCCTGAGCATCCACCACCGTTTGGATGGCTATGAAAGGCAAATTAATAACAATTGATTGACTGACCAAATATATTATCATACCAAACTGGTGTGTGTAGTGCAAGAAGGAAGAAGGGATTATCAATCACTTGTTTTTTCAAGGTGAATTCATTAAGGAAAGCTGCAGAATGATCCTAGATAAGTGCAATATAATTAAGCCCCCATTAGTATGGTAGGAAATAATTGAATGCAGCTCTACAATGAGGCTTACTAGCGAAGCTAGCAAATGTTTATGCTTATCGCAATCATATCTAGTCACAACCATATGGGAAGAAACAAACAAATATTACATAATACAAGTATTGACAAGGAACAATTTGACAGGGAGCTACTAAATAGAATCAGGCTTCATAACAATCTATTGAAAGACAAATTTGATGAAAACGATCTTCTCTACCATAGGTGGAATCTTAGTATTTTAGTTGTAATAGTCAACAAACATATTGTGATTAAGTCACTAGCTCTCCTTCCAATGGATAGGCATGTCAACAACCCCGGCTCAGCCAGGCTTAAAAAAATGTCGGGCGGGCCTGGCTCACAATCCGGGTGGGTCGAAATGACCCGACCCATGTAGGCCAATAACAGCATGTGGCCTGTAGGTGGGCCGAGGCCGACTAGCCTGTTGGCAAGCTCGTGGCCCAGCCCAGATAGCCCGTTAGGGCCATGGGCCGCCCGTCAGGCCTCAGTCGACCCAGTCATTTAATATACTTTTAAAAATTTTTATTTTAAGACAATTTCAAAAAGTTGTAGTTGTATTTTTTAAATTTCATACATTATAAATTATAACATAATCATTTATAATAAAATGTAAGATGAAATTACCCATAAATTATCAAAAAATATTTATATAAAATAAAATAAATAAAATACGAACTAATTTATATTTATTAAAAATATATAACAATGATAATATTGTCATAATTATTCCCTGTACAAACAAGTCAATTTAAACTTTTTATTTTATTTTCATATTTAGACAATATAAACATTACGCATATATGTATTTATATTAATCTTAAAATGAATTAATCACTTTATTAATCCTAATGTATCAATTCCAAAATAATATATAAGTAATTTAGTTATAAAAACAAATAAGTACAGTATATTATATTGAAAATAGCTATTATTTTATTAAAACTAGAATACATTAATACTTTTGATTTGTTTTTATAAATTATTTATTTTATTACTTTCAAAAATAGTTCTTTTACTTTTTTTTCTAAAATCATTATATTCTAATTAATCTAAATTTATATTAATAATTTTTTCTCCTATCTAAATTCTAATATTAGAAGATTCATTCCACCTAAGTCACTCTGATTAAAAGTTTGTTAAGGGTAATTCCGTAGATCCTTAATCGAAACCTTGATATAAGACATAAGTATTACTTTAAATCCTTCTCGTCCTTATAGTATTATAAGCATATCATATTTCATAAAATTTATAAAATTTTCACCTTTTTTCTTTTAATATATATATTATGTGACAACTTTAAATTATAACAACATATAATTATGATATAATAAAGTTATTAATTTATCGAATATTAAATTACAAAATAT
>JANQAP020000052.1:1253272-1265998 GCA_026874005.2 Erythroxylum coriaceum
TCAATGCACTTACCTAATTTCATCTTTGGCTTCATATGACCTTTTGTCATCCTCTTCATGTTCCTTTCCTGCCTCTCATGATTCTGTATCTTTTCCTAAAATTGTTCATGAGACCTTGTCTCGTCCTAATTGGCGATCGGCCTTGATAGAAGAGATAAATGCTCAAGATCAAAGAAATGGATATCATATATTTGGGAGTACATGTTTTGTCCGTGATTTTCATCCTCAATTTACCAAATTAGATCCCAAATCTATAAAATATGTCTTCTTGGGTTACTCTCGCCTCCAAAGGGGTATCGATGTTAACACCTTGTATCTATTGATGTCACATTTATGAAAAAACTTCCTTACTTTCCTACTTCTACAACCACTTATAATAATCAGGGGAGAATGATGATTTGTTAGTATATCAAATTACTCAACAGTCATCAAATTTTGCTTCTACACATACTATTCCGACACCACCACCACCTCCACCTACACCTATTCATCATGTCTACTCTAGATGTGGAGGTGTACTTGATACATGTCTAATACCAACTCTTTCTTTAGCATCAAATCCCATGGACATAGATCTTGACAATCCAAATGCTCTATGGCAATGTAAATGTCAATGCACTTACCTAATTTCATCTTTGGCTTCATATGACCTTTTGTCATCCTCTTCATGTTCCTTTCCTGCCTCTCTTGATTCTGTATCTTTTCCTAAAATTATTCATGAGACCTTGTCTCGTCCTAATTGGCGAGCGGCCTTGATAGAAGAGATAAATGTTCAAGATCAAAGAAATGGATATTGTACTGTACCGACATACTGGTTAAAAAATGATATGGTATTAATTAGTACCATACCGGTACTCAAAATACCGGTGAACACCAGTCTTGATTTGCAAATTCTAAAAAATATACGACAAATGAAAAAAAATAAAGCATACTTCATTCAAGTATCTAACTCTAGCTGCCTCTTTCGCGTCCCGGACTCCCAGTCCTCATATTTTCCTTCACGTTTTCTTTCACATTCGCCTTCACCACTTCACTCTTCAGTTCTTCAAATTGTCATCCTCCATCGTCAGTCTTAAGTCTTCAGATCGTTGCCATCGTTCTATTTTCTTGCTCTATTCTATGATTTGTGATTCTCTATCCCCTCTAAGTTTCGACATCCTAGCTTCTTTATCGTGTTCACCACTTTGCCACTTCGTCTCCTTCATGGACATGTTATGTCTGCATGTTGCTCTTGGTTGGGAACTTAAGATACATAATTTGTGTGGTGTGCATAATGTGCTATGGTGAGTTTATGACACTAGTGTGAGTAGTGTATTGTGATGGTGTGGTGTCTGGCCTAGTGCCTGTGGGTGTGTTGGTTTGGCCTTGTGTAGTTGTGTTGTGGGTTGATATGGTTGTGCCGTTATGGTGTTAATTGTGCATTGGTGTGGCTTGGCTTGTAGTATATGGACTATGTCTGTGAGTCTGTGACTGTGAGTGAATGTAGTCATTGGTTAGTGGACGGGTGTGCTATTGAAGTTGTGGGTGTGGATGTGGGAATTGGGATTGGTTACTCAGTTGGGTAACTTGGGTTTACTATACATGATTGATTAATTAGACTTAATGGAAGGATTGTACTGTTTTTGACTTTTTATTAGATAAAGTTTTTGTGTTTTTTGTTTTAAGATTGAATAATTTCAATTAAGAGAATTGAATAAATTGATTGATACTTAGAAAATTGATTGATTACAATTTGCAAATCATAGTCTTTTTTTATTTTTCTTTCTTTGAAACATTAATGATTAATCATTTTTATTACTAATTTTAATTGTTTGCTTTGGATTGGATAGTATAGTAATAATTAAAATTTCTTATTATTAATTACATAGAAATTAATAGTTAATATAAAGTAATTTAATTTTTTGTAATTATGTTAAACATAAATATTAAACATTAAGTAATTTCATTTTTCTATAATTATATTAAACCTAAATTAACTTAATTTTTTCATGATTACATTAAATGATTTTTAAGATTTATTATGCGTAAACTCAATTCATTAGTCTAACAATTAAACAAATCTTCATATTCATGATGTGAAATTTCAAATATTTAAACAAATCTTAATATTCATGTCTTGTAGGTATTGGGAAATAGGAAGGTAGATTTAAATCACAAACTTTTGTTAAATTTAATGTTATGAATCTCTTTTTGGGAAAAACTTTTATTGTTACCATAAAATTATCTACATTTGTGGCTTTTTGTGATACTTGGAGATATTTTAGTATAAAAAATCTATTTTAGGTCTTTAGAGACATAAGTCATTCTATGAATGGTATCTATTGAAGTGTTAAATACATTGACTATGAGTTTTACCGTTTGGATTTTAGAATGATTCATTTGACTTTTTAACATGCCTATTCTACATTCAAATTATTTCCTTTAGATTATTAATTTAATTTTGTTATATGTCTTTGTTTATTTTACAGATAAATAGAGGAAAGTTCAAATACTCCTAATAATTCAGTTGCTTTAAGTTTAGGAAGATTCGATAATCCAACTTGAGCTCATGTTAGATTGGTTCCTAGTATAAAGAATAATACCGTTTATTTGTGTCGTAACAAACATTTGAAAGGTGACAGAATCACTAGATTAAAAAAATATTTGACTGGAAAGAATCAAAGGTGATATAAAGTCTTGTAAAAAAATGTGTCATGATGTGAAATTAACGGCTAAACCATGTAGTGCTCCTATGTCACCTAATGTGCAACTCACAAAAATGAAGATTTGTTTGAAGAACCTGAGAAGTATCGAAGATTGGTTGGAAAACTGAATTACCTTACAGTAACTCGTCCTGACATTTTTTGTTCAGTTAGTATTGTGAGTCAATTTATGCCTTCACCAACAGTTCATCATCGCGCCACTTAATAGCAAATATTATGTTACTTGAAAAGAGCACTTGGATGAGGTATACTCTATTGAAATCATGGTCACACTCGTATAGAATGCCTCTTGGGTGCAAATTGGGCAAGGTCCAAGATTGGTAGAAAATCTAACACAAGCTGTTGTTTGTTTGTTGGGGGAAATTTAGTTTCATGGAAAAGTAAGAAATAGAATGTTGTATTTCTCTAGAGTGCATAATCAGAATACAGAGCTACGACACAATATGTATGTGAAATAATGTGGATGTATCAACTTTTGACCAAAACTGGACTTAAAGTTGATATGCCAGCAAAATTACGTTGTGATAACCAAGTTGTTCTTCATATAGCCTCTAATCCTATGTTGCATGAATAAACTAAACATATGGAAATCTATTGTCACTTTGTTAGTGAAAAGGAGCAACAAAATCTGGTACTTACAGGATATGTGAAAACTAGAGAACTAAGTAGGAGACTCTTTACAAAGGCTCTAAATGAGACCCGGGTTGAATGTCGGTAACAAGTTGGAAATGATCAACATCTATGAGGATTGTTACTGTTACAGATTATGAAAGAATGTATATATATTTAGAGATGGGCTCAGGCCCAGCTTGACTCGACCTCAGCTAACTCGGGCCTAAGCCAGGGCGTGACCGATGGGAAAAGACCAATCCTATACTTGAAAGGGAAACGTTCAGAGAATGTCGAGAATGGAAAGAGAAGAAAAAAAGAGGAGGCTGTTGGAGAAGTTGGTCTGTAATTCTGGTTTAAAAGACCAATCCTATACTTAAAAGGGGAAGGTTGAGAGGCTGTCAAGAATAGTTGGTAGAGCTGCTGGACAAAAGGAAGGTAAAGCTTCTGGAAAAATGCTGAGGTTTTAGAGAGAAGATAGACCCTCTCTCTCTATTCCTTTTAATGAGAAATTGCGTTAACAGAACAGGTTGTTGCATCTAATATTTGGATATTCTTCTCAAAGCAACTTCAAAAGGTAATGAACGACATGCAAACTACAATTTTGTAACCTTAAAACTCGCATTTCCCACTCGTGGTCATGCTTTCCAAAAGAATATCTTTAGGTTTTCAGAATCGCGGAAAAAGATATCAAAAGAGAGCAAGACGATAAATAATAACTCATAAAGAAACCAAGGCATTATTAAGGCAAGCGTAAATGCAAAATTTGAACTGAAGATAGAAAGAAAATGTTGGGAATATACCAAGAACTTGCGCAGAAGTTATTCGTAATTTGGGGTCCTGAGTCAGCATCTTCGTGATCAAATCTTTGGCACTTTCTGATATTGAGGGCCATGGTTCACTTTCAAAATCAATATCTCCTTTCAGAACCGCATCAAATATCCCCTTCTCATTTTCTGCAAGCAATCTGCAAAAGTCAGTTAAACGTGATAATCATGAAAACAATGAAATCCATTCTCGTATTTACCAGCCCAAAAAGGAGGTAGACCACAGAGTAGAATATATAGTATAATTCCTGCACTCCAAATATCTATCTCCTTTCCATAACTACGCCGTAATACTTCAGGTGCAACATAATAGGCGCTTCCCACTATATCATGGTAAACTTTACCTGTAAGATATTCAAGGAAGACGATGAGAATTAATGGACATAAGCGTTTAATAAGGTGGAAAAATTGTAACTAGACACTAAATTCAATAAACTGATGTACGAACTAATATCAATAGTTTTTCAGTGACAATTCTCCACATTTTTCCAAATCCATCTACTGGTTCTGATGCTAGAAGCATCAGTTGCCAAATTGTCACCAGGTCATTCACTCAGAAAACTTTACCTGAACCTATAAGTAAATTGTCCCTTTTGTTAATTGAATTTAGGTTGGGATTTAGATTCAAGAAGTCCACACTGTACTGCAATAGATGTAGCCCGGAGGCAACAGAAAAGATTTGCCAACCACATCTCATGCCACACTGGATAGGTGAGTATGAAAAAGTGCGCATCGACCATCAAAGAGTGAACATGAAACATACCAGACAGGACGACCAAAGAATATTAAGGTAGTATATTTACAAGCTTGTCTCTCATGAAGTTAAAGCATATCATGCACTGAAATAAAGGATTCAGAGTAGCCAAGAAATTTCAGGCTTATTTGCAGACACAAATTTCAAAGAGAATACTACAAATTAACTAACATCGATAGCTGATTTTGTGTTGCAGAAGGTTCCAAACGCAACGTTTTATTACTTTGTAGTCGTTTTTAATTCACACACACTTGTTGCTTACCGCTAGCATGGCTTCCAAGTGTCAAAGGGCCATTTGCTGAGTATGTTAGGTTGTTGTAGGAAGTACAGTATCTTGATGATGGGGGTTTACAAATATGGTGTGATTTCTTCTATGCTGGGGGGATTGGGACTGTCTCCCTAATTTGGATCCTCCTCTTTCTTAGAGAGGATATCATTATTAATACAACCATCAGATTTTCCCTGATTTTCCTTCATTTCTACGTCCCCTGTTTTTACTGATACATTTTGGTGTCAGAGCACGATTGCAATGGTGACCACATCGGAGCTTTAAACCAGACTCAATTCTATGATGAAAGAGTTGGCTGAGAGGTTGGACGACAGAGATAAGAAGCTGGAGAAATTATCGACAGAATTAATTGCTAAGTTTTGAAAGCTATCAACCAAGGGAAGAGAGTTGAAGGAGGAGAAAGCAGTAACTAGAGAAAGGATAGGAATTCAGAACAGAATCGTTAGGCAAGAATAGAAAATCAAACCTCGAAGGTGACATTCCCTAGTTTGATGGTACAGATTTCTTAAGGACGTCTAGGAGTTACCACTTTCAAAGGGGAAGGCGTTGGCAACACCAATATCTCAAGAATCGAGATAATGTACCCCTTATCTGACCGGAGCTAGTCATGGATCTGGGCTGTAGATTTGACGAGTCTCTATTTGATAACCCCATTGCTGAACTAATGCACCTAAAGCAGCTTGGTGGTGCCGAAGAGTACATAGAAAATTTGGATGAAATAAGTGCTAGAGCTAACTTAGATAGCTTTGTAGCACTAGGTTGTTTCTTAGGTGGATTGAAGAGACAATCGGGAAAGGTTGAACAGATACACAAACCTAAAATAGTTAATAAAGCGATGATGCTCGCTAGGTTGCAAGAGAATATCCGAGCAGAGTTACAAGAAACTCACCTAGCCACCAATAGCCACAACCAATCAAAGTACTTTCCAAACACCAAGTACTCTACAAACCGGAACCACTACCATAATCAAACCACCTTCTCCTCAGGTCAAAACATATTTAATCAAAAAAGTTACCCTACAAAACCTCCATACCAGAGTCTAAGTCAGCTCTTACACCAACCCATCAAATCCAACATCACACTCAACTTCTACCAACTCTAATAACTCATCTAAAGGCAAACCTGTATACGTACCCCCATATAAACAACGAAATAAAAACACAAGAATAGTAGACCAAGCAACTGTAGCTGAAAGGATTATTGAAGGGACTTTGAATCTCATGTGAGTACAAATATGCCTACAACCACAAATGCAAAAACACCAAGTTGTTTGCCTTGATTGTAGAAGAGGTTGTAGAGGAGGACGATGTCGAAAGAGCCATAGAAGCAGGGAGTGACAATCAAAACCACAAGTTCGTAGAAATTGATGGTGAGGAGAACAGAAAGGAAGTTCATGTCTCGTTAAATGCTATACAGGGAGAAATCGGTGATCACACAATGAAGGTGAGGGGTTTATCAAGAGATAGCCAGTGTACTTCCTTATACATACAGGTAGTACACATAATTTTTTGAGTGTTAAGCTAGTAAAAGCATTGGGCCTAAAACGTCAGGTTGCTAAGAGATGCAGACTCACGGTTGCTAATGAGGACATAGTAGACATTACCTCTTGCTGCGAGAACCTGAAGCGGATATATGGCAATGCTGTATTTCACACAGATTTTCTCATACTACTGTTTATTTTATTAATCGACTTTTTACTAAGGTTATGAGAGACAAAACTCAATTTGAGGTATGGTATGGAGTTAAACCAATAGTAGAGCATCTCAAGATGTTTGGGAGTCACTTTTCAAAAAAGGAAAAAAAGATGTTTGGGAGTCTATGTTACTCGCTTGTACCAGATTTTAAAAGAGATAAACTTGACAAAAGGGCTGCTGTAGGGATCTTTGTTAGTTACAGGTTCGAAAGGTTATAGAATCTTTGATGTTGAAACAGAAAAGCTGTCAGTGAGTAGGGATGTGAAGTTTGATGAGTATGCAACATAGAATTGGTAAAAGAATGAAGTTAAAGTTGCTGAAAGTGGTCAACAAGGAGTTGGCATTTCTCATGATCAAGTTGAGGCTGAAGAAAAATCATAATTAGATTTGGATACTGAAGTTTCTCTGAGAGGCACTAGTATCTGGACTGATATTAATAGATGTAATGCAGTCATTTTGGACTCTTCAGATTATGGTGAAGTTTCAAAATCCAAAGAGTGGAGAACAACAATGCAGGAGTTAAATATGATCGGAATCTGGTACCTAGACCTGACAACAAGAATGTGATTGGTGTAAGAAGGGTTTTCAGAACCAAACTTAATTCAAATGGTCCTATCAACAAACATGAGGCAAGATTTGTTGTCAAGGGATATTCGCAAGAGTATGGCATTGATTTTATAGATTAATTTGCTCCAATTGCAAGATGTGACACGATAAGGTTATTGATAGCCCTGGCAGCTCAAAATTGCTGAAAAATTTCCCAACTTAATGTAAAGTCAACCTTCTTAAATGGTTTACTTGAAGAAGATATTTATTTGAGCAACTAGAAGGATTTCGAACTTCAGATGCTAAAGACGAAGTTTACAAGGCTTTATATGGACTAAAACAAGCTCTTAGAGCTTGGTACAAAAGGATTGATATTTATTTTAGGAGTCTTGGATTCAGCAGGAGTATGAATGAGCATACTCTTTATGTGGAGCAGGCTCATGGTCATTTGTTGATCGTTTGTCTGTATGTTGATAACTTGCTAGTCACTAGAAGCAACTCAACCTTAATAGTGAGTTTCAAGAAAGAGTTGCAAAATGTGTTTGAAATGACTGATTTAAGGGAGATGATGTTTTTTCTTGGCATGGAGATTAATCAAACTCAAAAAGAGATCTTCATTTGTCATAGAAAATATGCAGTTGAAATTTTGAAGAAATTCAGCAGGCAGAATTGCAAGCCTGTACGCACTCGTTTGGTGCAAAATGAGGGATTGTGCAAGGAAGATGGAGCAAGTAAAGTGTATGTGGGAGTTTACAGAAGTTTAATTGGCTGTTGTTGTAAATACAACAACAAGACCTGATCTTATGTATACAGCAAGCGTGTTATCAAGATTTATACAGGATCCTAGTGAATTAGACTTCGGGACTGCAAAAGAAGTGCTTAGATATGTCAAAGGAACTAAAATTTTTGGAATTTGCTTCAGAAAATGAGCTTATTCAATTCTGATTGGATATACATAAAATAACTGGGCTGGTTCTGTCAAGGATATGAAGAGCACTTCTAGATATGGATACTTCTTGAGTTGGTGCATTCAGTTGGAATTCGAAAAAGGAAGGATCAGTTGCACAATCAACTATCAAGGCAGAGTATATCTCTGTTGCAACTGCTGCCAACTAAGCTATTTGGCTGAGAAAAAATCTGAATGATTTGAAGCAACAATAGAAGGAAGCTACAGAAGTATTTTGTGACAATTAATCATCTATTGTTATGGAAAAGAATTCGGTGTTTCATGGCCAAACCAAGCACATAAAATCAAGTATCATGCTGTAAGAGAAGCTAAAAAGGAGAAAGAAGTGGAGTTGAAGAACTACAAGTCAGAGAATCAAGTTGCTAATATTATTGACAAAAGCATTACCAAAGTCAAGGTTTAAAACACCAAGACTTATACTTGGTGTTTTTGCTGAAAACATCAGGAAGGAGTGTTGATGTAGTGATGATTTTGCTGTCAGTTTACACAACTACCTTCTTGGTATTTTAGTTACACTTCAGCAGCGTATTTGCTGCATAAATTTAGGAACTAAACTATCATATGTCGTTGTGTTGTTGACTAATGTGTGAACCTTCTTAAATTTTGGGAAGCAAAATAATATAAGTAGAATAGTTTCTTTTCTTTCTAGGAGTAGGCGGGACTTGTAAGCATGTATACTATATATAAATGAAACTTATAGCTAAGTTCCAAGTGAGCCTTTTCAGCCAATTTTTCGTTTGTTCTCCTTAGCTTTCAAAAGCCAACAGAAACAAACGTTGCCTACTCTTGTCGCTCAAAGTTTAAGACACTGGCCAAGATGATTGTGATCCACAGACCACTATTCCTTACTAGCTCAGATTAGATGTAAGTTGATGCATTCCAACAATTTAATTCAATCATCAAGCAAAATCATGTCTAGTTGAAGGCATTCTAATAATTTGAGGTGACCAGTATTAAAAATCTCAAAACTGAGAAGCAACAATCCAATCAATGTTACAATTGTAACTTGAGCCAATTAAGCAACCATTTAGATCTCTATATAGCATAACAGGAGGATTAAGAGATTAACCTTCCTCGATGAACACAGAAAGTCCAAAATCAATTGCTTTGAGTGTAGCTCCCTCATCCTTGCTAGAGAGCAAGAAATTCTCTGGCTTGAGATCACGATGCATCACTCCCATAAAATGGCAAGCGTGAACCACGTTTACTATATACCTACAGATTTTGGCAGCATCTCTCTCCGAATAATGCCCCTTTTCGATGATCCTATCAAAAAGCTCCCCACCAGCACAAAGCTCCATCACAAGGTGAACAGATTGCCTATCCTCGTAGGCACCCCTGAACTGCACAATGTTTGACTGACCAGACAAATGCTGCATAATATTAACTTCCTTCTTGATGTCTTCTCTGTCATTCTTATTGGACAGCTTTCGTTTAAGAATGGATTTGCAGGCATATTCGTGGCCAGTTGATTTTTCTGTGCACAAGTAAGTAATACCAAATTGGCCTCTGCCCAGCTGTTTGCCTAATGTGTAGTATTCTCGAATATCGTCAAAGGGTTTTCCCAAAATGGTATTATCTTGTCTTTGAGCTTGCGTAGCTTTTTCTCCAGGAACATCTGCCCCGTGCTGTTGAGCTCTTGGTTGTGGAGTTTGGCTCTGAGTTTGTACTTTTGGTTGGTGGGCAACATGTTGAGATGAAGTTAGTGGTTTTAGTTGTTGCGGTCTTCGATTGTAAGGCTGTTGATGGTTCTGTACAGTATTATTGGAACCAAGCTTGTTGCTGTCAGTGTCTGTTTTTGAAGCTTCTTGCTTGCTGATACAACAACCCATGATCAAATATGAAATTCAAAGAAAGAAATGAACAAACAGCTCGAAAGTTTTGGCCCTCTGCAAGTACATATACTTCTAACAGGGTGATCAAAATGTTCCCTTTCGCATTGTTCCAGTTCAGAAAATAGATCATCATTCGAAACAAGCCAATTTAGGGGATATCCAGTTACCCACTGTTCTTTGCCAGTAAATTATGCACTAAACCAAAACAGCAAAAGAAAATGAATATTGGATTTGGAAGTTTAGACAAGATTAAACTCATGTCTCATATCTTAAATATTAAATAGGGTTGGACAGACAGAGAATTCAAACTGTCCATTTATTGAAGAAAGTAACAACAATTGGAACATGGTAATTTGCTTTTCTCAATTGATGCAACACTAGAGCCTTATATTTTTTACGAATGGCCATTTCTTCACGGACAACTTTGTGAATATTGACACATTGGTATCTGTACTACCAAACATCTCATCTCATTTCTTACTTGCTTTTTGACTTTTCTTGAATCATATAACCAAAAGCTATAGATCCAATCTCCTGCTCGCTTCCCGACATTTAAAAGAATACTATGCTTCAAACTTGTATATATGACATGTACATTGATGTATTATGCTTGGAATTTATAACAAGCATAACAAAAACATTGGATTTCCTGTATCGCAGAAGGGATAATAGAAACTATACTTGAGCTGCTAACATTTCGATAATGCTCATGAGATGATAAAATTTGATAGGACATAAGATTTTAATCCAAAATCATGTAAGTCCAATTCAAGTATACCATGATGGATATAGTTTTTAAAGTATGGTTATACTTTTACAATTATTTATGACATTTATCATGTCTTTTATCATTGAAATTGTAAAACCTATCCGAATTTATAATTTTCACACAACTTTATAATGATAAAATATCCAAAAATAATGGCCATATTTATGTTCTTCAATCTCAGATTCTAAGGTTTTACTAATAATGCAAATGTTCCTAATTACAAAATCTCAAAAAGTGTCTATATATTCATTATTGAGAAGGTTAACTTGTCCATAGTTGTTATTTTGCCACATAGAAAGATACCTTAGGGGGAGCTTCTTGTCCCACACAATTTTTATCCACCCTACTTATTCTCACTTTATAGATAATCTTTTAAATTTCTTTGAGGCATGAAGCTCACAACTATAGAAATCTTCTCTGTCACTATTAGAATTGTAATATGGGATAATGTGTGCTAGTACTTAGGGAAATTTCTCCATTGGTTTCTTTTTTTTGCATTGACCTTTGTATCCTTTGATAAGTGATTTGTACTGCTTTAAGGGAACTAGACTTCATTCAACACTCCAACTTTGCTCTAATTGTCAAAATATATTAAAGCCTTTTGGCCATTCACCACCTCACTTACTATGAACTTTGAAATAGATTTTCTTGCTCTTAACAGTTGAGAAAGAAGTGGGGAATTGCCTTGTTTTTCTTGCATTTGCCAGAAGCTCTTCCCTTTTAAATAGAATGAGTGAAACCATTGCCCCCATAAGGATTCCTTTTGAGTCAATAATCTCTATATCATCTTTCCTATTGAAACCTTGTTGCATATACTAATAGGTAACACTCCCCCTTTTTCTTTTAATTTACACATCTCCCTCCCTCCCACTTTAGCTTTAAACTTTTTGCTGATTGAGCCTGTCCATAAAAATTCTCAACATTTTTTCCAAGGTTCTGGCCAGTCCGTTTGTAAAGCTAAAGGTAAAACTCTAGTAGACATGGATGGAGCTAACCATTAACTTAATTATGAATACTCTACCAGTAAGGGAAAGTATTGATTACTCCAAGAGTTAATTCTTTTCTAAACTTTCTTTATTAATGGAGAACATTCTTTATCGTTAACCTTCTTGTGGTGATTGTCAGCCTCAAATACACAAAGAGGGTGTTTAACTTGTAATTTAGTTATCATAGCTAGTCATGGAGATATCTATTGAGTACTATTTGAGACCATAAGATAGCTTTTCTATTTATTGATTAACATAATTGAGAGTTCCTTAAAAGTCTATAAATTTCTTATTAGAATGAAAGTTGATTTCTCATGAGCCTTTTCAAGCAATAGGAGATCATTAATAGACATGAGATGGGAAGTTCTTAAACTCCTGCATTTACTATAGAATTGGAATGCAGTATTATAAGTAATGTTATGGTATAACAATGTAGATAGCACCTCCATGTATAGCAGAAATAGATGAAAGGACAAATGGTCCTCTTGTCGGATTCCTTTCTTACTTTAGAACAACCTAAAAGGTTCTCCATTTACCAAAATTGAGTACAAGGGTTAAGAAAAGCACATGATTAGCCAGATTGTTAGGTGAATTCTGTTTTGAGTACTGATAGGTGTGCATTAATCTATGTTTTTCTATGTAATTGGCATGTGTTTCTTGCATAATTGTTTATTATTGTTGTAGTTTAGGATTCATTTTGTATGTTTTCACTTAGTTTGATTTCCATCGTTATTCTTTTATGTTTGAT
>JANQAP020000053.1:15718-28738 GCA_026874005.2 Erythroxylum coriaceum
CACAAATGCATGAGCATAAGTTGTGTTTTCCTAAATTTCTCACATATACCCGTTTCTACAATTCAACCCGTTATACGAAAACGGGATGTTACACAATATCTATAAGCAGGTGATTTGGGTTGTTACACAGATATTGTCTACTTTGGGCCTTGGCCCAGCCAAACCCTCACGATTTTACTCTTCCCACCTTTGGGAAAACACATCTTTTGTGAAGTATTTGTAGCACAATATGGAGATGTCTAGCATACTTCTCCCTATCCTTAGAATAAATCAGAGGGTCATCAATAAAGAATATGACAAACTAATCTAAATAAGGATGGAACACTTTGTTCATGAGATTCATAAATGTTGTAGGTGCATTTGTTAATCTGAATGGCACCATCAAAAATAAATATCCACTCCTTAGGATTGATGACTTGTTTGATCAATTGAGAGAAGTTACAATATTCTCAAAGATAGATCTGAGGTCTAGGTACCATCAGTTGAAGATTGCTAAAAGCGATGTACACAAGATTGCTTTTCGAACAATATCTGTGAGCGGGTGATTTGGGATGTTAAATATGATATCAGAGCCGGTACCCGGATCAATATACCAGTAAGGATGCTAGGCCTCCAAGGGGAGTGGATCCAGGCTTGTGGGCTAGCAAGGACGCTGGGCCTTTAAGAGGGTGGAATATTAGATTCCCATATCGATTGGAAAGGGGAATGAAGTAGGCCTTATAAGGCTATGGAAACCTTTCCCTCATAGACGTGTTTTCCTAAGGGTGGGAAGAGCAAAACCATAAGGGCTTGGCTGGGCTAAGGCCCAAAGTGAACAATATCTGTGAGTAGGTGATCTGGGATGTTACAGATATTGTCCAACTCTTTTTCCCACAAATTCCTCACTATTTCTACTCTTACAAAGGCTACAAAATGTGCTTACTAACATGTGAAGAATAGTTCTTCAACAAGTACATTATTATCCAAAAAGGAAAAAAATCTTTCTATCTCTAACCCAATATAAGAATTATGTCATTAATAAGAACTAATCTCAAATTATCCACATCTAACATAATACTAAACAGAATATCTATAAACATTGAAAGAACAATGGAGTAAATCTATTAAATGAGAATCCATTGAAAAAAAAACAAGCTGAAACCATTACAAAACAACATATTTGAAAGAGAAGGATTAGATCCAAAAGCATTAAAAAATCCAGAAAAGAAACTAACATAAGTTTAAGAGAAAAAATAAGATGAAAATGAAAACAATACTTCAAATGCAAGCTTAGATCTAAATCAACGATAATCGATGCCAAGATATAAATTAATAACAATCTTTGAAAGAACAATGGAGTAAATCTATTAAATGAGAATCCGTTGAAAAAAAACAAGCTGAAACCATTACAAAACAACATATTTGAAAGAGAAGGATTAGATCCAAAAGCATTAAAAAATCCAGAAAAGAAACTAACATAAGTTTAAGAGAAAAAATAAGATGAAAATGAAAACAATACTTCAAATGCAAGCTTAGATCTAAATCAACGATAATCGATGCCAAGATATAAATTAATAACAATCTTGAGTAAGAAAATAACTTTACTAATTCATTTCCTATTCAAAATACAAAAAATAAATGAACTATAACAAGTAGTTTAAGATTCAATTTGGGTTAGATTATAAAGCCTAAGCTAGAGCCTAACTAAAAGTTCAAAGTTAAAAGATAAATAGCTTAAGTTTGGCTTATGCTTTATTCAACAAAGACTAAGTCTATTGGATTTGAGTTAGGTGGGCCCCTTTTTCCATCCCTAATTACCTATGAGCTATCAAAAATTAGGTAGATCATACATGAGTCAACTAATTTAACAACCTTTGCTTTCATAACATCTATCATATTTGGATTTAATCTATCTTGGAGTTACACCAATAATTTGTGGCCTTACTCTATCAAAATTATTTGGGTGCAATATGAAGGATTGGTCCTTTTAAAGCCAGAAAATTTTCAGTATAAAAATTTCCTATGCTTCCCCATCAATCTTAGTTACTTGTCCTTATCCTTATGTTCATACTAAAATTGTTTTTGATAAATATTTCAATTTTAAGTCTAATGTCTCCTCTAAAAATGGTTTCATTTTTTGTTGGGTTAATTTCACCTCTTCTTTTGGATCTTTCTTATTGATTGTTTTTTGTTTTTAAATATGCTACTTGCTTCTACATATATTAATGATAAAATACTTGAAGGTTCATTTTTTTCTATAACTCCTTACAACGAATATGATCTTTTAGTTTCTAATACATTAAAAGAATAACAAGAATAATCACCTATAATTTTCAATGCATTCAAAATTTTAAAGAGCAATGTCTTCTTAGATCCTAAGTGTTAATTTTCCTTCTTAGATGTTTATTATATTTGTTGTTATAGAAAGGAATGGTCTACCTAAGATTGGAGGTGTTTTAATATCTCCTTCCTTAAATAAAATAAAAAATCAATTAAGAAAATGAATTTATCAACCTTAACTAACAATTTTTTAATTATGCCTCTATGATACTTAAATGATCTATATATTAGTTGTAAACCAATCCTAGCTAGTTTAGTTTCATGCACTCTTGACTTTTTGAAAATATAATATGACATCAAAATAATACTAGCACATAAATCAGTCAATACCTTATCCATAGATAAACTTTTAAAAATATAAGAGATAAAAAAACCTTAGATCTTTGAGCTTTGAGGTGGCTTATTTTAGAGGATAATTAAGAATTCTTAATTTGATGCAATGGTTGATATTTCCTCTAACTTATTTCGTTGCTTATAATCTCCTTAAGAAACTTAGCATATTGAGGCATCTATAAAGGGAATGTAATAAAAGGAATGTTAATATAAAGTTATTTAAAAAGTTTAGGGAACTTACTAAATTGTATATCCTTTTCTCTTATTTTTGCCTTGTTGGGTAAGAAATTCTTGGTCGATATTCTCTTACCAACTCCTTTACCTTGCTATCCTCTTCCTATTTACTTTCTAACTCAACACTTTTTTATTAACCTCTCCTTTTGTTCCATTTTTCAGTTCCTTTCTACTCATTAGGGTGACCATTTAAGCATGTTCCTTAGGGTTAGGTATGGTACAACTAGGTTGTGATTCTTGTTGCCTTTCATTGATGACGTTCAAAAATCCATTTCCATATTTCTTATTTGAGGCTTTATAATTCTATAATTGAGAAGAGGTTCCCAATAAAATATCTTTCAATATCTCTTCTATACGTTATAGCTTCTCCATTTGATGTAGTTGTGGAAACATTAGCTGGGGATGTCTTTAAGCTAGTTGTTTGCTCTAAGAGAAAGATGATTTCTCTACCTAAAATTTTATATCATAATATAAGAACTGTTTTCCCCAAGAAATTCCTTATAAAATCAACTTTTTCTACTTATACTTCCATTTCTAATATGACATTATATTTTTTTGGTTTCCTCCTCCATAAAAGTCACAACTTATAATATGAGATGTCTTACATGAAGATCTTATGATATAAAGTTTCTTCATTATTAACTTCATCTTAGTTATCTGAGTGGTTATAGAAGGCCTCTCAAGGTTTTTTAGTCGTCCTAACAACAAACTCTATCTTTTAGAGACAAAAAGATGTCTATCATAAAGTCTCCAAAAGTCCTCCAAAAATTAAGGTATTGTATTTTATATACATTTTCATGCTCTTCGAGACAATATAGACCAAAACTTTGTCCCATATCATAGGTCCTCAAATTTTCTTTAAGGGAGAGATATGGAATTTAGTATGTTGATGCTTCAATGCCATAAATTTTCCTATTTCTCTTGTAATTAGCATATGGTTTCTACTATGTTTGTACCTCCTAATTATGAATACTCTTATTCTTTTTTTTATTAGCACATAGTCTTTGGCATGACATTATTTTTTGAATTAAAAGAATATCATTGATTAAACCCTTTGAAGGCATCATTAGAATGGACGAAGAGCATTCTTTTATCTAGTACTTAACTCACCTACAACTTTGTAGTTCCTCTACTTACATCCCTAGTCTTCTTAAAAAGGTAATAGCTTATAAGAAGATTACATTTAGAGATTCCATCTAATTCTCATTGATGGAATAACTTTTACTTAGTAGACCAATAGTATTTCTATGGACCAACATATGATTTTATGTGCTAATGTAAGATTATCCATTGAGTAGCCTTTAAAAATTCTTTGGTTTCTTTCTCTCTAGTGGAATAAATGGTATAATTAAATGCATCCTTTAGGCTAGAGCCTACATGGTCTTTCTTTAGACCATATTGCTACCTACACTTGATATATATAAGACATGAACTACCACATGGGTGTAGAATAGATTGTGTTCCTTTAAGAATTTAATTTTCTTTTTTTTTTTCTTTATATAACCTCCAATTCTTGAATAATCTCATTCTAACGTTAATTTATCCAAATTACATAAAGAACTTAATAAATAACTAAAAAAAGTAAATTGACATTAAAATTAAGCAAAATTATTAAGAAAATATGTGTATATTTAAAACACTTTTTGATTCCACTAAACTAAATGGTTGATATATAACCTTAGTTATACTTTTTATTTGTATCGAGTGGTTACCTGTACTATATTTGGTAGGAGGGAGAGTATAGGGGTGGTGACATTACACGATTTGTTTAGGAAGAGTCTTTAATGTAACTTCAATTACTACTTTTAAAATTACTTAGAGCATATGGAAATGAGAAAGAACATGTGATATATGGAGGTTCCTACATCATATGACTAGCAAGGTATCTATAGGTATTTCATATCCTTCCAAAAATGAATATTGCATGTTTAATTCCATCCTTGACATTTGAAATAATAAGACAAATGGTTATTCAAGAAGGTTAAGGAAGCATATGTCTTAGCTGGTCATATAAGTGGTGAGTTATGTTATGATGCTTCACAGGTGTAAGTTGAGAAGGTCAATAGAATAATTAAGTAGCCACCAAAAGCTATTGAGCAATAAGAGAAAGAGGCATCAAAACTTGAAAATGTACAATCATTTTCTCAACATTTAATATTACAAAATATGTAGAGAATGTTTGTGATAAGTGCTTAATTGATTATGAAATTATTCCATAACACTTAGCAATTAATGACATGAAATTGCTCAAGATACTCACTTTGACTTATATGTGATTTTAGGCACAATTTGGAAGCAAAGAAGTTAAAGTGAGTCGAAAGTAAGATATTTGGGCCATTTTTTAAAGAATAATACTCACTTGTCTTCATGGAGTAAGAAGAAGAAAATTAGAGCAAGAGAAGACAAGAAAAATGAAAACACAAAAAAGAAGAATTAAAGTTGCTCATAGCATGTAGCTGGAAAAATTGAGAAGTAGAAAGTCTGTGCATGCCATGCATGTTTTAACATGAATTTAAATGAACAAAGTAAGTAGCAGATGGCAATGCATGGTGAAGCAAAAGGCAAAAATGACAAAGCAAGATGAAAAAAATGCAGCAAATGGCAAGGAAACAAAACGCAAAGCATGCAACAGTCCATGAACTAAACAACAGTGTGAATTAAATGGTGAGCAGATGACCAAAACATCACAACAGGTGGAAGCATTGAGGGAAATGACAATGTTTGGCAAAAGGAACATAACACAAGCATAGTATGTGATAAAATGAAGCAACACTGTAACTGCTAGAGTTTGTGTTTAACACAGACGTACAGGCTAGACGTTCAATAGTGGCGAGGGTTTTAAATAAGTGAACAATAGGTTGGACAAAAAATGAAAAGGACAATATAAGGGAGATGCTATAGGAGGAGTCTTTGTTTTTCATTTTAGAGGTTTCGACTGGGACATTTTTAAAGGGAAAAACTATGATTTTTTGGAGACCCATGGAAGGGTAACTTCCTGACACTAGTTCAGAAGTGACATTGATGTTGACGACCCGGGATAAGTGTATTTCACTATTTTTGTTGTTTCTTTCTCTCTTTAAAAATTGATTGTGTTATCCTATGTTAATTGATTTAGGTTTTGTATATGGATAATCGTATTCTCATTATTTTTTGATTATTTAGGCATGAACACATTGAGTATAATGAAGAGATGATTTGAATGCGTTTATTGGATCGTTTATTTTCTAACCCATTGCTAGAATTTCGATATAATCCATAATTGTTATATTTGAAATTCATGTGTAGCGACTAATGATTCGTAATCATTAGGGATAACATAACCTAGGTTAAATGATGCATCGTATGTGGTTGTTGCCTTGATTAATTGGTTTTCTTAATTCGTAATCCTACTACCCAATTGAATCTAGAGATCGTATCCTAGGTGATTTGGTGGTTAGGTTTAATTAATGATCATATCTTGATTAAGAACTACCAAAGGGAAAACTCGGGTTAGCTATTAACCCATGATTAATAGTTGCTAGGAGATGTTTGAGAACAACAAATCCATAAAATATGTTTAATTAGGGTGTAGGCCGAGATTAAACCAATGAACCGGGTCCCTACCGAATTCCCCACTTTTATCAAATTATTATATGATTTTTCACATTTCTTTTATTAGTTATTTTACCTTTATTTTATTTTCTTATTTCTAAATCCAAAACCCCTAAACCTAAACACCAATTAGTTTCATTTCAACAACTTCATACACTCTTTGTAAGAATGACCTAGACTCACCACTATTATAGTAGTAGCCTAGTTTAATGCAAAAAATAAAGTACCAAAAAATCTCATAGTCTTAATGTGATAACTCTATAGCTTAATAATGCGCAGTTGGATTAGATTGAAGAATCAAAGAGTGATTGCTTTAACCATGTTGGATTTTAGATGCCACCCATGCAAACTTTTGATTCACCTTAAGGAGATGAACTTAATAGGTTTATTCATGATGACAATACTAAATGATTATTTGCTATTATTTCTTCTATCCATTATATTATAGTTTCTCTCCATGTTTTACTTATTTTTCAAACGTTATTTGATTATAAGTTATGTAACTTTCTTATCATGCTGTAGTTTTACTTTTATTTTAGTTATATCATGATTTTGTATTTTATTAATTTTTCTTGTTTTTAGTTTCTTTAAAGGTACCCACTATGTTTATATAGTATGTACTCTATTTAAAATTGTTATAGCTCTGAACTTAATGTGGGTTTAACATATTTTTTATTATTTTTTGCCTTTGTGGTTGAATTAAATGGTCATAAAGACACCAATTAACATTTATCTAAAGTTAAGTAACAAGCTTACATTTACATATTTCAATTATAATGAAGCTAATTTCAACCACTTCAAAGTCTTCAAAGTAAGGCTCTCCATTAATTGATGATTATAGAAATTTAAGCACTAACATAAAAGTGTATAAAATAAACAATAGAATGGTGTTATGAAATAGAAAGCTAGAAATACAAATGAAAATTGTATTGACATGTCTATTCTCAAATCATGTCATGGTTATAGACATTAAGAATCACCACTAACTCTTTTCTCAAATTAATAACATGTTACCAATATAAGCCAATCCTAAAATGACAATGAACTTAAGGTTTCAAATAATTAAAAATTAAAAAATAATGGAGAGACAAAAAAGTAGAGAGAGTGATAATTGTATTTGTAAAGATAGATAATTGTATTTATGTATATATTCATGATTATAATGTTAAATGTATTTATAGGTATATTCTTGATGATAATCTTAGATTTAATTAGGAATATGCCTAAAAGAAAAGACAATTATCACTCTTTCTTTGCTTGAATTGACATCGGTTTTCATTTCTCCATCATATTCAATTATTTGGGCAACAAAAATATTAATTATGAAATAGTGGGTATTTAAATAAAATTGGTTAGGTATTTGACACAGGAGTTGTGAAAAGTGAATAGAAAACGTCAGTTATTTGTGAGTGTAAGGGATAAGAAAGCTAAAACATAAAAGAAAACTTCAATTAAGAACCAAGATGCACAAATATATGTTGTTAGCCTTAAACAATAACAAATGCTAGATGTGGATTGAGTGGATACCAAATTAGAGGGAAAAGAAAATTCATCATATATTTTTAATGGAAAAGGCAGGTTAGTAGAAATGCTTACTTTTGATCTAGCTATTGACTTTTATTATAAAATATGGAAACACTAGTGACTTTCTCACTATATTTGAGTGAATCATCTAATAAATAAGTACCACCTTCATTATGATATATAAATTCCACAACTAAGTACAAAGAACAAAATCATTATTTATAATAAATAACATATAAAGATAAAAAATGCCATAATTTTGTACAAAAATACCATATATTTATATAAATAAGCACCACATTTACTCTAATATGTCAATACCATAACTGAGAACTTTACAAAAAGAAAAAACCTCAACTGAGTATAATAATACCATCACATCATATAAAACTATGAATCAATAGATAAAATACTATGTTATTATATATAATATAACCATATGTCTATACAACTAAGTACCACCTTCACTATTATGTGTAAATACCACAATTGAGCAAAAAAAATAATATCATATCACATAAAGAATACCATAACTTTATATATATAATCATGGCTCTATATAAAAAATACCTCTAATTTATATAATAAATAGCATCATACTATTATCAAAATACAATTTTTATAGATTAAAAAGATATCCTTTTTTAGTTCACAAAAAAATTTCTTTATATTATCCTTACTAGATTAACTTCTACATTAGTTACGAATGTCTGATATTATATGCTTCTAGAGATTACATATTTTGTTTCAAATTTTCAATTATGAAAAATGTCATATATTTAGTCATAGTCAAACATGGTTGATCTTTTGTTAATTTGGTTACTTCCATATATTTTATAAGCATTGCGCACTAGTAACTAGATGCAAGTATAAAAACTTCTCATGTATATCATTACATGTTAAAGGAGATGAGTAATACATATATGCAATCAAATATCTCACATCTATTTGAGTATGAAACATTTGGTTATCATAATACAAGACAAAATCCATTTCAATTTCAATCAGAAAAAATATTCCATTATGTAAGATTCAATAACTAATTTAGTTAAAATTAGAACAATTTATGCATATGGAAAGTAATTTTGACTATAATGTCAAATATAGTTAACTTAAATCATACTTAAGCAAAAATTAGGTAAATTCCTTCATGAATTAACTTAATTTAATCTCTAAGTTCGTAAAGTAGTACATCTTTACATTCGATTTTATAAATAAAACCAATTAAATTTTTTAAACATCTTAAATTTAATATAATTCATAAAAGTAAAACTATGAACCTATATATGAATCAATTAGATATGATGAAATTAAAAGTAGTCAAATCTTAAGCACGCTCTTTATAAGCTCTAGAGAGGAATAAGGGTATAAATACACTGATATTTTCAGGTTATGTTGTCAAACAAACCCATACAAATATTCAACTCTGTGTAATCCTACCAACCTCCTACAAGTGTAAACATAGAAAAAGACACCTTTTTATTCCACACCATGTATTATTTGTTATCTTTCCAAAAATGAATAGAGGTGTGTGGTGTACTAATCCTAACTTAATCTAAATAGAAAAATAAGTGTAAAGACCCTATATTATAGGTCATATAGTAATCGTTACCTAAATCAAAAAGGAACATAAACATAAACAAGCTTGTGTTTTAAGAAATGTAATCTTGCCTACTTGCTCAATTTTTGAACATAGGAAAAGATATCCTTATGTTAAATTGTGTATAACTCCATATCTTCTTTAGAGTTGGACACAATCGTTAACATGATTATGGTCTAGTTTATCTACTAATCCTTATATGGTATATAAAGTTATATAGGCAAAATCACACTCATAGTTATGGTCATATATTACTCCCTATCTTCTTTCTTTATAAACAATCCCAACTGCACCAAAACTATATATGCTAAAGTACTAAAAGCTCAATTTTATCATTGTGATTATAAGTAGATGAAATAGCTTTCATATATTATTATTTTATATTTAAGGAATCATTCGATTAACAAAGAATAATATTTACGTCATGGAAAAATAATGAATAATATATCATATATAATCTTTGATTCTTCTTTTCACAACTACAGATATAAGTAGAAGAATAAAACTTTGGTTTTCATAGATTATCTTTAACCCAAACCTTTGGTTTTTCATTTCATAATGCTTCAACAAAATATTAAATCTATCATCCTATATTTGACAGTTAAACTTATCAACCACTTTTATGATTGTTATGGACAACATCAAATTAGTACAACTAGTAGAAGTTAAGCCTACAACCTATTTCAATTTTTGAAACAAAATTTTATTAGATACACACACACACACACACACATGCACACACACACACACACACACACACACACACACACACACATATTCTCAAATACATTATTACTTTAATAGATTTCTATTCCAAACATTTTAGACAACCTAAACTTAAAAATTAGTAAATCTTAAAATATATTTTACCTACTTATTAAATGGATTACAATTAATATTTAAATTTCCAAACCTCTTGTTAATCTCATCCTTACATGTATCTAAAAATCCCTCCTTATCCATAATCACTCCTAATAAACAACATCTAAATAAGAAAATAAAAAACATATCTTCAATCTTTCATTAATATCATGAAAAAATAAAATTGAATATATGAACTAATATGTATCTTTATTAACTAACCTACTTTTTTGACTTTTTTTATATTATCATCCTCCCAATGTTATCAACCTTTATCTTTGTATTCCACCTAATAACATCCTTGTGCAACCTCATAACAAGAAGATATTTTGGAATATCTTTGGTCTTAATCCTACCAAAAATTTAAACACGTGTCAAAAGATAATTCCTTTAAATTTAAAAAACTTAAAATTGTAGTGTGCTAGTATGTGTTAGTCATTTAATGTATCTGTGTGTAGTCTGACAACATTGCACTCTTCACTTATCTCATCTTCATTTTGAAACTTTTATTCCCTTCATTGTGAGTTTTACTCATCTTATAATAAATGACATTTGTTAGTTCATCTTATACTATATGAAACATGCGATTTTTATATGCCTTTTAAAATTTCTTCCCAATATCAAATGGAGTAACTAAAGTTACACTACTCCCTTATACAAGTAATCAACTTCATCTCATGTTTTATGTTTTCCCAATTCCTTCTTCATATTACTAAAAAATATACATCTCAATATGCTATAGACAAGAACAAAACCATCAAAGTAAGCATTAATATCCTCACTTATTTATTTCGTTGACATTCTCACTAAAATATCTTTACAACTTATATTGGAGCCTACCTTATATAATCATCAAATAGGCATTGAACCTAATGAAATATTTCCCAAGTAAAGCTTTACAACTATGTCATTCTACTCATTATAACTTTTTTATAGTTAATGGAATCATAAACAACATCAATAAATATATCTTTTAAATTTTATCTCTTGTAGGCACCAAAATCCGTAAAGTACTTTCTTAAGTATATGCCACAAACATAACATATACCTTATGATAAGAAATACAATTTTAATGCCCCTATCTATACTCTTGCACTCATTTATAATTATAGTTATCATTGATACACATCAACCATATGAGGAAAAGTCAAGAAAAATACTAGTCATCTAATTTACTAATAGTGCACAACTTAGCAATATAGATAGCTTATAATAGTTTATATCAAAAGATGGAGAAAATAACATTTAGTACTTGCTGATGAGATAGGTGTTTTCAAACATGACCATATCACTAAATTCAACATAAGATTTTTAACTCTTTGCGTCTATACAGAAAAAATTTCTTATCCTTCCTTACTCATCACAATCAATTTCATAGGAAAAAATCTACTATCACTTTCTTTCATTCTAATGAACATCTTATACACCATTTCTACATCTCCTTCCTTCAACCTCACTTATATCATCATGTCTATATGATTAAGATAATCCTTTTAGTAATCATGCCATGTTTTTATACCCACATTTTCCTATCACAGTAAACCATATATTTGTGAATGACCTAATTCGATATATGTCATTTAGTTCCAATATACATCATACTTGGCTATCCACAAACTGATGTTACCTTATAAGTCTCATCCAAATAAATTTAATAACTGATAATATACACCTAAGCATTATACCCAGTTATTCCACTTGATGTTGGTTTCATTCTATTTAACCCTCATGATTTATGTAGCCAATTTTGATGACAAACAAATGTTATACTTTTGAACTCTATATTATCATCATTTCTTCCTACACTTATAGCAACTACAAATCTATAAAACCTCGCATACTTTTAATATAAATGAAAGATCATTTTATTAAAATTCATTCTCATTTTAAATACCACCATTATCTCAATGTTCTCCACCCAACTATATGAGGTCAACACATTTAAAAAACTCTTCTTGTTTTTTATTTTGTTACTCAAAAATTACTACTACATTTAACAAAGTATACTATTGGTTTATACAATACATATCAATATATTATAAATAAAAACTAATACACATAATAAAAATACTTTAAAACAATTGGACTAACATCATATAATAAAGATATAAGCTCTTGCACCTGCACATTGGAACTTTGTTCTTACTATAGTTTCTTCCTTCACATCCTTTTCAATCTCTTCTTTCCTTCTAATTATTGTACCATTCACTTTAAAAAAATAGCAACCAAGTTGAAATTCATGTTTATTAGTATAATTTGAATTAAAAATTACTAATAAAGTATCACAAAGTTCTAAAGCTCTATATCCCATAGCTCTGAATAACATTCCCACTTAAGACTCTTATAGATGAATATATAGGTCTTAAAAATTTAAATAGAAAAATGGTTACAACTAATGCTGTTGGGTCCCAATATTTTTTATTTTATTAAGCATGAATTGATTTAATTTTGTGGTCTTGGAATATAAATTATTTTGTTTGAAGTTTAATTAGCATGTCAATGATTGGAGGATTTATTGCTTAGATTGATGGAATTGGAAGTATTAAATGGAGAAATTA
>JANQAP020000053.1:293645-307876 GCA_026874005.2 Erythroxylum coriaceum
CAGATCTTAATCATTCTATTAAACAATCGAGTCCTCATACGAGATCTCTCTCTATATAATTACCAATTTGATTATTTTCTTTGTCTACTAAGTCTTTTAACTCTCATTAACCAACTCAATCATTTTGCATTCAGTTCACTCTCTTGATTTATAATCAAAGCATGCAATTACAGCAAATGAACACAACGCACAGATGCATTAACACACAAACAACTAGATTAACATTAAATCAAGAACAAATTCCTAAAGAAAAGTTAGAACATCCTTAACCCAAGATTCTTCATCATCACTCCCATCTCATACATCAAATACATGAAATAAAAGATGGACAAAAAGAAAGTAACTTGAAGAGTTGGAGGTTGAAGCAGCTGAAGCTCCACCTTCTTCTTTCTCTTCTTCTTTCTCTTCCTTCTTCCTCTTCCTTGGATCTTTCCCAATTTAGCAAAACGGAGGCACGAAAATTAGAGTCCTCTTCTGTCCTTTGTAGTCTTATCTATTTAGGGTAAAAACTAGGTTTTACTTAGGCCTAAAAAGTATGAAATAATCCCGTAAAGTTGAGTTTTAAAAACCGATCAGCATCTGCTGTCACACAGACCATGATCGTGGCTTATAGGCCTACCCAACCATGATCGTGGGCCTGGATATTGTATCAGGCTTCCTCCAAATCTTCTTCGTTCTTCGATATATGATCTCAAATACTAACAAACACATCAAAGCACCTCAAATACACAAAATTAAAGCTCAATAGCATGCTCTAATCCCTATAACACTCAAAGCACACATATCTAACCAATTAAAACAATTATAAGCCTAAACATACATGAATCAATTAATTAACTAATAAAACATACTAAAATGCAACTTACAACTGTCAGTAACTATCATGAACTTATGGAACACAATGTTCAATTTCAGGTTCCAATTGTTAGTAGTATAAAACAGATTACTTGTACACTTATGGATGAGGAAGTTGCAACCATAGTAGAACTGAACAATATACACACAAACATATCTCTAAAGGCTGGAGATAAGGATTTTATTAGATCCTTAACTTCAACTTGCATAAAGAAGAGATTAAAACAAACATGTCTTAAAGATATTATACCTAAAACCCTAATGTCAAATTCTGAGTAGGTAGGAAATACCAAACAAAAGTTTCAAATTGTCATTAGGAGGAAATCCAAAAGAAAAAAAAAAGACTCCATCATTTGAGCCTTCCTTATGAACATCTTAACTTGGAATATGAGAGGAGCAAATGCTCCTAGTAAGAAGCTTTTGATTAGAAATATGATTTTGTATAATAAGGTGGTGATAGTTGGCATTTCCACCATTTTGGAAACTCTTATGTAAAAAGGCAATATCAACTTGTTAAATTACTTTCCATCTCAATAAAGAGAAATTACAAACTACAATTATCATTCCAGTGGCAAAATAGTTATCATGTATGACTGCAAAGTAATGACTGTATGCACCAAAATGGTTTCAAATCAGATCATCCATTTAGAGGTTTATATAAGGTACTCAACTCAACCAGTTTCATATCCTTCATTCATGTACAAAATGCCTCTCACCAGAGAGCTTTCCTATAGAATCAAATTAAAGATGTTGCCGCTTACATTTGCAATCCTTAGATCCTCACTGTAGATTTTAATTTTATTCTAAAAAATAAAGAAGTAGAGAGATTTAGATATGTTAGAAATCCTTGCTCAAAATTGAGAAAATTTATTGAGAAAGCTCAACTGATTGATATACCATCTGGTTGTAACTTTTTCACTTGGAGTAACAAACAATCTCGAGAAATTTTCTTTAGGAAAAAGTTAAATCGTAGTTTAGAAAACATTCAATGGATGGTGGCTTTCCTTAATTATTTCTTTATTTTTTCTTGCAGTAATCGTTCAGATCATTCACCAATATTCACCTAAAATACTGTAGTTAGTCCCAAAAAGCAATTTAGATTCAATGATTTTCTAGTTAATCTAGTAGGCTTTAAAGATGGCATTTGGAAAGCTTTAAGAGCAGGAGTCTGTGGAACCAAGAAATAAATTTATGCCAAGAAATTGCATTTTATCGCAATAGAGATGAAACACCTTTTAAAAGATAACATTGGTAAACACACACCAATTGGTCAACACTGCTAGGAAGGACGTGGAGAACATTCAGTTGAATCTTCACAATAGCCCTAATTCCACTCAACTGCAGGAAATGGAGAGATTTGCCCTACATATTTTTTCTAAAACTCTTCTATATGACTTTGCTCTTATAAAGCAGAGATTTAGAATGGATTGGTTGAAGAGTGGTAACAAAAAGACAAAATGTCTTTTCACAAGGCTATCATCTCTAAAAAAGCTAGAAATTGAGTTTTTTTCACTTAAGTTCAATAACCTCAAGGTAAACTCTCAATCTAAATTGTTAGAGGGAGCCTATAGTTACTTTTTTAAACTGATAAATAAGCCTTCTAGAGCTCACTGCACTAGCTCTCTATTCAAAGAAATCATACAAGGAAGCCTTTCTACCTAGGAAGTAGATTTTTTGTGTCAACATGTCACTAGACAAGAGACTGATGAAACCTTGAAATCACTTTACCCCCACAAAAAATCTACTTCCTGATGACTTTAATATAAATTTCTTCTTAAAGTCCTGGCCTCTTACAAGGAATCTTATTTCAGATGCTATTTTTTAGTTCTTTAATAATGGTTCCTTACTATTAGAGATTAACAAGACTTTCATTACACTTATCCCCAAAAGTGGCGAGCTTAAAAAGTTCTCTAACTTTCACCCCATCTCATGTTGCAACTCTATTTACAAATTGATCTTCAAAATACGAGCTCATAGATTGAGAGAGATTATTTCAAATCATATTGGAGCTACTCAAGGTGCTTATATCACTGATAGGATCATTGGTGACAATGAATCGATACTTTAAGAGTTGGTTAGAGATTACTCAAAGAAGAAAGGTAGTTCTAATTGCTGCATTAAAATTGACCTTAAAAAAGATTGTAATAGTGTGAATTGGGCTTTATAATCAACATTCTATCTGCCATAAACATTTTTAGTACATTCATTTGATGGATCACTTAATTTATCACTTATCTTTCCTATAGTATCCTTGTTAGTGGTCAGCCCACAAAGTCCTTTAAAAGTTGTAAAGGAATTCACCAAGGTGACTTATCTCTCCTTACCTATTTTGTCTAGTGATGGAAGTGTTCAATACAAGGGTTATAGAAAGAACTAAAGGCTTCATATATCACTGCAACTGTGGAAAGTTCCAAATAACAAACCTATGCTTTACTGAAGATCTCATTCTACTTTCCAAAGCAGATTCCACATTTGTGACAGCTCTTATGAAAACTCTCAAGATCTTTAATAAGATGTCTGGTCTTTAAGTAAATTGCTCCAAGAGTGGATTTTTCCTTTCTAAGAATGCTACAAACCTTGAACCAACACTGATTTCCATTACTAGTTTTAAACAACAACCTCTCTTATTAATGAATCTTGACATTCCAGTAGTAGTTTCAAGGTTATGTTCAAATGAGTATTTTAGTTTGATTGATAAAATCAACAGTACGATATCCTCATAAAGCTCTAAAAACCTCCCAACAACTAGTAAAGTATAATTTATTGTTTCATTTTGAATTCCATCAGTGTCTATTAGGCAGCTCATATTGCCATGCTTGTCAAAATTATCAAAATCATTGACAAGATCTTCAATAGAATATTGTGGTTTGGTTGTAAAGGGTCTCCTAATAAGATGAAGATGAAATAGAGGGATGTGTGCATTCCTAAAACAAAGGTGGCCTTAATATAATTTCTCTCATATCTCTAAACACTTTTATGCTCACTAAAAGACTGTGGACACTCATCTCTAATAAGTAAGCTCTTTGGTGTAAGTGGATTCATAACTACTTCATCAGGAATAGAAATATATGGAGTTTGTATGTGGATAATTTTTCTTCTACTACTTTGAAAGCTAAATTCAAGATGAGGGAAATATTTAGGCCTGAGTTTCATCTTATTAGAAATGTTGTCCACCATATTTTAGCAAGACAATGAGTTATTTGTAGGTCTTATAGAGTCCACTAATCTAGCATAAGGCTATAATTATAGAAGCTCTAATAAATAGGTTCATCAAATAGGCCCCAATTCCCATCTCATTGAAAGTTGAGATTATCCAGGCTTCTATTAAAACTAATAATGATATAATCATATGGAAACACACCTCCAATGGCATCTTCACTAATCATTCATATAGATAAGTACTTGTTAACAATTTGGAAATTGTTCATTACAATAATATTGTTTGGTTCAGACATCAAGAACCATGTGCTTTTACCACTCTTGCAATGAAGAACAAGATACCAACTATAGACAAAATTGAAAAATTTTTGTAGTTCATAAATTAGTGTGTTCTTTGCAAAAAGGTTCAGGAAAACTCCGATCACTTGTTCTTTCAGTGTATTTTTGCTAATGAAATATGGAAGACATTGATGCACATACGCTTTATTACTAATCCCCCGATTGACTTGAGTAAAATCAAGACCTAGTGTTCTGCTCTTAAGCTTCCAAACAAGATTGTTAAATGGTGCTTCTGCATTTCTTTATCTTCTCTAGTGACAACAGTATGAGATGAAAGAAACAATAACATTTTTCAAGATAAATACCTATCCAATGAACAATTTTTTAACCAAAAAATGTAGCTTATTAGAACTCACTTTAATATTCACAAGCATAAGTTCTAGGAAATGCAGTTTTTTAGCACTAACTAGAGGGTGTAAACACTTTTTATGTAGTGCCATAGTTTGTAATCTTCTCTAGCAAGCTTATGGTTGCATTATTCTTGTAATCTGCAATTTCTTTGTACTTGTACTCCTTGATTGCCTTTTATGGTTTATTTTAATTCATCTTTTCTATAAAAAAAAGTTGTGTTGTATTAATAAGTTTATATCCCTCATAGAAACAACTAGCAGGTAAAATGATTGAGGTCTTATTAAAGTTTTTAGACATGGAAAAAGTTTTTGAAGTGAATGTATACCTTACATGTCAAACAAATTACTTTCAAATGTATGATTGGTAGATTATTTTATATCATAACATTCTTAATTTAATTTTAACAACTTTTTCTATAGTATGTAATTGACAGGCTATTAAATACTTCTTGACATCCTTATCTAATTTTAACATATCTATGCCTTGTGATAATACATGTACTAGAATATCATATCAAAGTAGTTTAAGTTCCTATTTAACTAAATAATGTTATGTAGTTTAATTAGTTAAAATTTTAACAAAAATATCAGCTTAGTTTTAGTAATAAATCTTAATTATATGTTTTTTATTACAATTTATCTTGTTTTATTTAAATATAAGTATCATATTATGACATGGACATCATCATAATCATCGTGGTGTTTCAGATATGCCTAATAATTCTTGATATTTTAGTACATATTTTATCTAACAAGAAAACTATATGACACAAAATTTAGTAACAAAGTTGAATACATAGAACTTTACATATTGTAAGTCGAAAGCTCTCTTAGGATTAGATCTTTAATCGTATGATTCCTTTAACAATACCTTCACTTTAATTGAGTCACCAAACCAATGAAAAAATACTTAGCAAAAAGTGTATTTTGAACTTTAACTTTTTTATTAGAATAAAAATTGAATCCTAAAACAAAATAAAATCTTAAGTGGATGAAAATTTTGAACTTATCATCAGTTAAATATCATGTTAATGATAACATAGTATTATTTATTGCAATGTCATATAGGAAAATGGGATCCACTATCTGAAATTAAAAAATATATTAACATTTATTTACATTTATCTTTAATTATGTTAACTAGATGATTAAATTTTCTTATTATTACATTATTATTTATTGATTATTATTTATCCCTAATTAGGATAATTAACAGTTCATAATATATGAAACTAGGGATTCAAGATTTTTCTAAATGCCTTATTGAAAATTTTTCCCTCATTCGCACTCTCGCAATGCAACATCTCTACATTTTCTCACCATTTCCTCTCACTTCTCTCTCCCGCACTTCCACATATTATTTCTCTGTCTTGCACAAGTTTTAATTTCAAATATTTCTTTGTCTATTATAAGGAATTAAATTTTCAATCTTATCCAATTTTAAGAAAAATAAATAAAATTTTCATTAACTTTAATTATTAGATTATATATAATTATTTCAATTGAAAATGACTCATTTTCATAATTATGATTAATTTATAACAATTCCAAAAATTATACTTTAGATGCGATTCTCATAAAATGAAAATTCTACATTTAAATTCAATGGTATAAAATTAACATAAGTAAAAAAAAAAGGAAAAATAGATTTCTACAATTCATAACACATAACATTGCAATGAATAAAATGTTATAGGGCTGCAAATTAACTAAAGGTATTTAGTAAAATTATGTATTTAAGACAATAAAGGCTTTATTAAAATTATGTATTTCTATTAATAACTCAAAAACTTAAATTTACATTTTGTTTAATCAACTTGACCAAGATGGAAGACAGTTTTGTAGTAATTGAGATGTGAGAGAAACTCTCACCTCTCTCTTCTTTCTCCTTCCCTCCCTCCTTTGGTCGATTCAACTTAGCATTCACTTTTCATTCCTAATAACCTACCCAGCTCCATCTTTCCTACCTTACCTTTTCAGTATGACAATTTAGTATTAATAACAAAATGATTGTACTTCACCACCTTCTCCATCTACTATGCCAACTTCGAATACCCCTCATGTACACTCACTTGACCTCCATTCAAATTCATCTTTTCCCACTCCTTCCATAAAAAATCCTGAGCTCGGAGGCTATTGAGATACAAATTTTAATAGATGGCCAAGGAAAGACCTAAACTAGAACAAGGTGGTGGGAGATCTAGATACATTTGGTAAGCTCCATTTTGTCTCTCCTCTTATAGGTGGTGCCCCAATCTCCTTGCCTTCTGAGGTTCTACAACTTGGTGTGAGAAAATGGCAATATGTATTGGTGGGTTATTTTTTGGACAACCGTTTTGCTTTTCCTTTGGTGCAATAGTGGGAAAATAACAATTGGAGGAGATTTGTCATTGGAACAGGTTAATCAGCAAAAACAAGTCCTCATTTTTAGGTTTTCTATAAAAGAGATGGCACAAGAGGTTACTGATATAGGTCCCTGGCATGTGCAAGCTAAGTTGATCTTCATCAAAAAATGGAAGTCTAAAGTCTCCTTGAATAAAGATGTGATGAAAATAGTACCTATTTGGGCAAACTTTCACAAGATCCACATATAATATTGGTCCTTTAAGGGATTAAACTCCCTTAATGAGTAGTACACTATAAACCTAAAATGTATAAGTTTTGTTCGTGTCTGTATGGAAGTTAAGCTAGAAAGGGAACTATTTGAATTTATTAAAATTATGAAATTTAATGATGTAAGTAAGTTGATACAAGAGTCAATCGAAATATATTATCCTTGGAAACCATTAAGGAAAGGATAATTAAAGCCTAGTATGTTAAGAACCAAAAGTCCCATATCTATACTAAAAAAAGATCACCTATATGACTAAGACGGCTAAAGTTGTATAAGGAATTAAACCACTAGATGAGCTATGATTGGAAAACAACAGTGAAGGTGGACATAGTTCATATGGTAAAGAGATTAGTTCCATTGGCCTTTCCTAGGAACCTATAGGAAATTCATTAATTGAAAACTCTAAGGCTATTTATACTGTACAACGTGAGGAACCTAACGTTCTACCTAGCATTCTAACTCCCAATATAGAAGTTATTATGAATGTAATAAGTAAAGTTCCCTTCTAAGATGCTCCCTCACCCTAACAAGTCTTAATAACCAATAATGGGATAGAGAAGGGAGTTAAAGTAATTCTTAGTGGCAGTAACCTAGATCCTAGTGTTATGCCAAAATAAGTTCTAAAAATACCTAGGCTATCCTACTCGTAAGTATACGAGGTAGTTGTAGTTGAATACCTAGGGTCCTTTCTCAGGAAGGTGAAATTAGTTCACTTAAATTAATATTGAACAAAAATAAAAACAAATGCAATCCTAAACATTATATCCTAATTTTGAAGTGAAGGCTTTAAAGAAAATCACAAAATTAAACTGAAAAGTAAACTAATTTAACTGGAAGCAAAAACAAATAGATTAATTGAAGTGGGAAACTCTTAAGAATTACTTTCACTAATTTAATCTCCTATGCATGATTAAGGGGAAATGATTGGATAATTATCTTACTAAAATTATCAGTCAGGTTCTAAGATCATCTCAAATAATAAACTAAATCTAACTTTCGTATTTGAAAAGTTATCATCTGAATTAATTTGAAAACCTGACTGATAATTACCAATTAAGTTAATATATTTCTAATTCTTAACCTAAGCATCTATAGTTTCTCATTCGATATTAAACTTCTTCTTTCGATCCTTCGTTTAATACCAAAATGATGCAAATTTTGGTCATGCTTTTACATCCATTCAGTTTAGAAATTATTGTAAACATAAGACAATAACACAGTAACTCAATCATGCATATTTGACTAAACTAGCTACATTAATTCTTAAGAAAAAGAAATCAACCCATCAAGGAATAAACAAGATTCATCATCTTCATATACTTCAATCCCATCTTCATCAGTATAAGAGAAGTATTAAAGCAATAAACTAAATGAATAGCCGAAATGAACTACCAAAAATTAACAAAGTATGAGTTTATCAACTAATAGAGGAGCAAATCCAATAAAACAATAAAGAAAAAATGCAACAGATATAACAAAATGAGCAATCAAGTGTTCAGATGAGGGAGTTGCGGTGATCTCCTACCACTCTCAAGCTCTCTACATTGACTCTTACCATCTGCTTCTACTTGGTTCTCACCTAGATGATCGATTGAGCAATTACTTTTACTATTTAGATGTTCAATAAACTTGTTTCTCAAATAAGCATACTACTCTGTGCTTAATTAATTATATGTTTATTTCATAACACTTAGTGATTAATTATATGAAATGCTTAAGACATTCAGTTTAGTTCATATTTAGTTTTAGGTACAATTCAGAAGTGAAGGAGCTAAAGTGACTCAAAAACACAATATTTAAGTCATCTTCTTGAGATTCACACTCACTTGTCTTCATAGAGCAAGAAGAAGAAAGATTAAAGTAAGAGGAGATAAGAAAGTGTCAAAAGGAATAAAGAATAGCATAAGTCATGGCTTGAGAAACATCTCACGGCCATGATAAATAAGTCATGGTCGTGAGAGTGCTCTCATAGTGTTGTCACGCCCATGACATGTTGCCAGCTCACTTGAAAACCCTACTTTTTGGCATAAAAATATCATTTTAACGACAAAAACATTATGAAATGTTTATGAAACGTTTTAAAGAGTGAAGTCTTGGTTTTGAAAGAGGAGTGATAGTTATGCATTAGTGTGTGTTTTTCTAAGTATTTGGCATGTGATTCTTGCATAATAGGTTATTATTGTTGTGTTTTAGGATTTATTTTGCTTGTTTTTGTTTAGTTTGATCTTTATTGTATTCTTTTATGATTGATATTGATTAAGGGTAAGAATTGATTATTTTGATGTAGGAATGGAGGTCACAACCTTTGTCATTGAGCTAGAGACCAAGAGAGGAGAAGAGAAGAGGAGGAATTATAATGCAAAAACTCACGATCATGGGTTTCATACCAATTCCCACGATCGTGGGATGTCTAACCTGAGATGTACACAAGGTTCACTTATTTTTTTAGGTTTTCTGGACCATATAAGGACATAAACCCTATGGACGAGAGAGCTTCGTACGAGACTTGCCTCCTTGAGTAAACACGTAGATTAGAGCTTCGGGAGAGGTTGAGATTCAAGGTTTTTCATTCACAATTGGGAAAAGAGCATACCAACGCTAGATTTTCCATATTCGGGCCAAGAAGAGGAGGAGTTTGATTCATTTAGTTTTCTTTCATTTTTCTCTTCTAGCATTTGTATGATGGATTATTTGATTGTTGGGGATGTTATGGACATCATAAGTGGCTAATTTAATTGTAGAGATTACTTTGATTTGAATAAATGAAGCTTGCGATGAATGGTGAAATTATACCTTGCAATATATTAGGAGATTGAGTTGGGTTATTTGTGTAAAGTTATACAATGAGAGTTGGCATTCTATAGACCTACATTCATCAAGTTAACTGATTAGTTAAAAGAGAGATCTTGGCTAATTTAATTGATCACCTATAGGATAACTTCATAATTAGTTGAATTGGTGGATTGATTTTATAGATTGAGAGATTGCTTAATCATCTCTATTTAATTTGGCTAGGGACAATGGGACATCTTAGGTGAGGCACAATTCAATTAACAAAATAATAGGGAGACAAGGTAGGGAAAAAGTGATCTCTAGTTGTGAAAATCTTGACTTCCAAGTGTCTGCATTTTTTAGTTGTCATTTGTGTTTTGTTAGTAGTTTAATTTAATTTAATTTTCTAGTTTATTTCCATAAAAATATGGTTCTTAAACAAAGATTAATTTGAATTAAGTGGTGCCTAAGTACAATCCTTGTGGGATCGATATCTGCTTATTACTACAAGTCATGACCTGTATACTTGCAGTTTTGAGCGTAAAACTAGGAGTCTGTTTTCCAATCAATAAGTTTTTGGCGTCGTTGCCGGGGATTATTTGTTTAGCATCTTGTTTAGTTTAGATTACTTTAATTTAAGAGTTTTTGATACCTTTTTTTTGTATATTTGTAGGTGTATGAACACAAGAAGTATACGAAGATCAACTTAATTTAGCGACAAAGAGTTATTCGATATCACAAGACACGAACGAGAGTTAAGAAGAGCAAAGCGTGGAGATATTATACAAAGAAATATGGCTAAAGAAGGAGAGCAAGGAGAAAATGAGAGGACATTGATGGACTTTACGAGGCTAGGATTCAGTCCTCAAGGAGTTGTGAGGCCAGCGATTCAAGCTAACAATTTCGAGGTCAAGTCGACACTCCTCAACATACTTCAGAATAGTGTTCAAGTTTACGGGTTGCCCAACAAAGATCCAAATGCCCATATTACAAATTTTTTAGAGATTTACGGCACCTTCCGATTTAATGGGATGTCTGACAATGCCGTAAAGTTGTGACTATTTTCTTTCACTTTGAAAGATTGGATCAGGGCATATCACTACTTAGGAGCAACTAGCCCAAGCATTCCTCGTAAAAAATTTTCCGTTGACCAAGACAAAGATCACAAATTTTCAACAGAGTGATGGGAAGTCTCTATATGAAGCCTGGGAGAGGTTTAAAGAATTACAAAGAAGTTGTCCCCACCATAACCTTCCGAGGGAGTTCCTGTTGTAGACATTCTATAATAGTGTAAATCAGAGCACGAAAGGAACCATAGATACAGCTGCTGGAGGTTCTTTGATGAGGAAGACTATTGATGTAGCTCATGACGTTATGGAAAAATTGGCGAGCAATAATTGCATATGGTCTAGTGAAAGGAGTAGATAGGGGTAAAAGGAGCAAAAACTTATGATTCGGATTGAAGCTGTTACAATTTTACAGGCATAGATCACAGGCCTTACTAAGTAACTGAGCAACATGTAAGGAGCATCTTAATCTATGATAAAAGTTATGTAAGTACAGTATGAGCTATGTGGACAAAACAACCATGGCTCAGCTGAATGTTTCTTGTTGGGAGCTAGTGATACAGAACAAGTAAATTACTTGGTCTAGCCACGAAAAGGTAATAATCCTTACTCGAACACTTATATTCTAGGGTGGAAAAATTACCCCAATTTTTTTTGGAATACTAACAATACAGGTGGCCAAGCAAGACTGCATGGACCTCTTGGATGTCAACAAGATAGAATTGGATCTATGGAGAGCAAAATGGACAAATTTATGGATGTTTTGGGGTCCAAACTGATAACTCAAGAAAAGAACCAAAAGAGGATGTTTGCCAGCCAGGAGGAAAGTCAAAAGAGAATGGAGCGAAGTATGATCATATTGTGAAGAATCATGCCTCATCTATCCATAACTTAGAGGTTCAGGTAAGTCAACTTGCTAATACTTTGTCTTCTAAAAATGTAGGTAGTCTATCGAGCAATACTGAGATTAACCCAAAGGAATGGATTATAGCCATCACTCAGACCTAGTTAAAGAAAATTGAACATGTGAAGGAAGACGAAGACAAGAGAGAAGGACAATTAATTATGGAATTCCTTCCAAATGAGCTTATAATTGAGCCAATCAAGGAGCCTCAACCTGAAATTCTATACCTTGTTCTAGCTCAACAGAAGTCAAGTTCAAGTAGGGCAACAAGGAATTTAAGGAGGTTGAATCAAACAAGGTTAAGGACATAATGGAACAACTACAAACAAGGCTCACGCTAAAGGAACCAATTAAAAAGAAGGTGAAGGAGCGCATAACTGAAGGAAACCCTAACATAGCATAGAAGAAAGAGGACCCAGGGGATTTTTACATTCCTTATAGTATCATTTTAATCAACATAGATAGGGCATTCGCAGATTTGGGAGTAGATATCAATATGATGCCCTATACCTTTAATCAAATGTTGGGGTTAGGAGAGTTAGAACTCAAAAAGATATTAGTAAAAACATTCGATACAATAGTTCATCAACCGGAGGGGATTATTAAAAAGGTGCAAGTACAAATCAATAAATTTATCTTTCCCACATATTTCTATATATTGGATATTAGAGAAGATGTAGAAACTCCTATGATCCTTGGATGACCATTCCTGACCACTACTCAGTCAATAATTGACGTTAATGGGGGTAAACTAACTTTGAAGGTAAGAACGTAGCAAATAACCTTCAAGGCGTCAAAGAAACACAATAGTTCCCCTCTACCTCTAACTAATCTCAAGGAAATTAAACCTCGAGGGCAATGGGAAGATATTGATGATCATGGGAATGCATTCAGAAAGAAACAATCGTGTGAAGAAGATGAAAGAAGGAGAATCACAAGGAAGGTGGAATCCATAACACGGCCGCTCATGTGTAGATTTTGAGATCAATGATTGCAATACCACTGCACCATTTATTTGAACCACTTTAAGCACAAGGAGAGTGTCGAGCTACCGATATTAAAGGAATTACTGCATGGGAGGCAACCTATGAAATTTTATTTTCTTTTGATTGATTCTTGTTTATTTGTTTGTTTGATTTATTTAGTTGTGATTATGTTTGATTTGAGTTTGTTGGTGTTTATTTGGATTTTATTTGAATTTTAACATTGTTTTCTCTTCAAATTTCTTATTCGTTAAATGATTTGGATGTGTTTGTAGGTTGTTTGAATGTTAAGAATGCATGTTAAGCATGGAAGAGGGTTAAGAAGTGGAAAAATTAGAGTAACCTACGACCGTGGGAATTGGTAAGTATCCTATAACCATGGGAAGATTCTCCAGAAAGTTTTCGGAGCCTTAACCCACGACTGTGGGAATTGGTAAGTTTCTCATGACTGTGGAAAGGTTCTCCAGAAAGTTTCTAGAGCCTTAACCCACGATCGTGGGAATGAGGGTGTTTTCCACGACCGTGGGAAGGTTCTCCAGAAAGTTTATGGAGAGTTAACCCATAATCGTGAGAATGATAAGGATTTCCACGATCGTGGGAAGCCCCATTTGGAAAAAAATTTAAATTTCTCCCTTTTCTTCCTCTTTCTTCATTCTTCAATTTTCACACCATCTCTCTAGAAAACACGAAACCCACTCTCCCAATCTCTCAAATCCTTAATCTTTCACAAAACTCTTGGTTTTTTCTTCACTTCTTCTATAAATCTTTCATTCCTTTACACTTATTTCACATTAAGCACTTAAGAATCTAAGGATTTGGTGAGCTTTTCTCTCTTTCTCTCTAAAAAACATACTCACCCCTCTTTTTCTTACTTTTGTAGATTATTCTCTTGCAATGGCTCCAAAGAAGCAAGTCACCCGAAAGCTAACCAATGAACTACTTCAAGTCTCTGGAGAAGGTAAACCAAATATGGCAGCCACTTTTCGTGCCTTATTCCCTATTTATTCGGTAGAAGAAGGTATGCAATTTCGGCACTTTAAATATGGAGAGTTAGCACCTCATAGATACTTTGATTTGAGCTGTTAAAAAATCTAGGATTAAGGTGAAACATTTGAAGTAAATCACACGTTAGTATAGACTTTACGTACAAGAAACTCGATACACAAGAAGGGGGGGTTGAATGGTGTA
>JANQAP020000053.1:514327-525628 GCA_026874005.2 Erythroxylum coriaceum
GAATCGAATTAAATCACAATAAATCGAAATAAAACACAATCAAAACAATTTTATTAATCTCAAGAATAAATCAACCCAAAGGTGAGTTTAGACAAACATCAACACTCTACGAAAAATATTTCTAACCAGTCTCCAAAATTCCATACATCAATGAAATCAAAATAACAATTAAAATATACTTTCAGAATGGATCTCGGAGGTGCGACTGCGGGAAACTACCTGCTCCAGATGCGTCAAGCATGTCTCCATGCCTCCCTTCCTTTGTCTCCTTCCTCGATCAATTGATTTCTAACTAGGTTTTCACTCGAATTTTTGGCAGAGTCTCTCTTTTGTAGCTCTTGGCTCTCCCCTCTTCATCTGTCACATCATATTCTATTTATATCTTCAAGGCTCAAGGTCAAAGTCAGGGTTGAAACGGTTCAAAAATTCATCAGAAACTTGAGTTTTTCTGTCAGCTCGATGTAGTGCACGATCGTGGTTGACACTTTTTCCTTTCTATCATGATCGTGGCCTAACTTGATGCTCTCTGTCACGATCGTGGCTCTTGGTGCACGATCGTGGCCTAGTTGCTTCTGGTTCTTCCTCTTCTGTCACGATTGTGGCCTGTGTGCACGATCATGATCTGTGTGCACGATCGTGGCCTATGCTTTTTGGCCCGAAAACTCTTTAACTCTTTCCGTCCTTCCCTATTTACCCTGCAACACTAGCAAATACATCAATGTACCTCAAAAATATATAATTTAAGCTCAAAGATTCAAACTAACCCATAAAAAGACTTAAACACAAAAACTAACCTAATTAAACTCTAAATGCATACTAAACACTTGAATTGACATTCAAATAATTATCAAATCTAGTCCTAAAATACCATACAAATTGTAACTATCAATGACGAGAGGCAATAACATCGGGAAACTCCTGATCTGGAAAGTACATCGAATCGACTTCTTCTCCTTGTCTCTCTTCCTTGTTCTCTTTCTCTAGCTCTCGATAATTCTCTCCAAGTTTTCTCTAAAAGTGGCTAATTTCAAAAGCTCTCCTTCCTCTTTGTCTTATTCTTTAAATGCCTTTTGTGTTCTGAGCAGCCCTAGGGTTTTTTCGGGGTCCAAAATGTCAAAAAAATCCCTTGAAACTTGACGTTTTTGAGAGTCTGCGCGTCTGTCAGATGTAGGCCACGATCGTGGGCCACATTTGAGCCTTCTGTCACGATCGTAGCATGCAGGTCACGATTGTGGGCCATGTCCTGGGCTTCTGTCATGATTGTGGGCCAACTCCAATGGTTCTGTCACGATCATGACATATTGTGCCATGATTGTGGGCTGTTGTTTCGGCCCTAGTGTCTTCGAAACTTCTCCATTCTTTGATGTTGACCCTGCAACATTAACAAACACATTAAGGTACCTAAAAAAATAATAATTAAGCTCAAAGACTTGTTCTAACCTATAAAACACTTGAAACATAAATAATTAACAAACTAATATAATTATAACCTAAACACATACTAAACAATTAAATTAACAATTAAATACATATCAAACTAAACCCTAAAACATGATGTAATTCACAGTTATCAACAACGCATAAGCCAAGTGAGGAAAACAAGAAAACGACAGCGCACAACTAAGCTGGGAAGGAGCAAACGACGATGCATAGCCAAATAAACGCAGACGTGGAAAGAAGTAAGAGAGGCTTTTACATGATGTTATCAGTTTTAAGAAAAAAAACAAAGGCGTGGGTTTTAGTAGAAAGAATATAAGGTTTTAAGATAGAACAAAGGGTTCTTCATGGGATGTTTTTGGGGGGCTGAAGCAATTTTCTTAGGAGCTCTTGGTTTTAATGAAGAAGAGGGGCAAAGCTTTATTCTTTTGGAGACCTATAGAAGGGTAGCTTCTCGATGCCAGTTCGGAGGTGACATCAACGTCGACGAACCCGATTAAGCGTATTTCTCATTGAGTTTGTTTTTCTTTCTCTCTTCAGAAATTGATTGTGTTATCCTATGCGTATGGATTTGGGTTTTGTGTATGAATGATTGTGTTATCATTATGGTTCAAGTATTTGTGTATGAACCCATTGAGTATTGTGAAAAGATGATTTGAATGCGTTTGTTGGATTCTTTTATTACAAACACATTGCTATAATTTCAATATAATTCGTAAATGTTATATTTGAAATTTATTTGTAGCGACTAATAGTTCGTAATCATTGGGGGTAATATAACCTAGGTTAAATGACTCATCGTATATGGTTGTTGCCTTGATTAATCGATTTTCCTAATTCGTATGCTACTATCCAATTGAATGTAGAGATCATATCCTAGGTTATTCGGTAGTTAGATTTAATTAATTATCGTAACTTACAATACCTAAGGGAAAAATCAGGTTAATTATTAACCCACGATTAATAGTTGCTAGGAGAGATTTGAGAACAACAAATCAACGAAATATGTTTAATTAGGATATAGGCCGAGATTGAATCAAAGAACTGGGTCCTTGATGCATTTATCATTTTTACATGTTTTCTTTAATTTGTTTTTATTAGTTTAGTTTCATTTTATTTTTTTGTTTGATAAACCAAAATTCCCCTAAATCTAAATACTGATTAATTTCATTTCAATAACTTTACACTTATTCTCTGTGAGATCAATCTAGACTCATCACTACTATAGTAGTAGTATAGTTTATTTTGACTAACGTTATAATGTGCTATCACCTTATGATTAATAATTATTCTAGTAGTATAATTTTTTAAAAAGATTGTATAGGATGATACACATGTTCCTATCGATAAACAAATACTATATAGGGGAAAAAAATTGATCCAATCTAAAATATTATTTGTTGTTGTTCATTTGACATATTTTTCACATATGTAATGGTTGGATAGGAATGTACTGCAAATGATTATAAGTTTTTTTAGAAATAGCAGCAAATCTAGTGAACCAATTTCTTGTGCTTTTACAAGGTGTAACATTATTTTAAATAATCATACTAATTACGATTAAATGATCATACTAATTTCGATTATTTTTAGTAACTTCTTATTAATATTACATTTTCTTTTATATATTAGGTGATTTAGGTTACATTAATATGCCTGAATTTCTTTCACCATATTTAGGTGAGAGATATCATTTGTGAGATTATAGAGGAAAGGAAAATCTCAAAGTCTAGGAGAATTGTTTAACTGCATGTATTTTTTATTAAGAAATATTATTGAAAGATATTTTCGGAGTTCTAAAAGTAAGATTTCATATACTTTCAAACATGTCAAGTCAAGATATGAAGAAACAAAAATACGTTGTTATTGTTTATTGTGTTATACACAAATCTTTTAGAATGCATGGACAAAGTAATTAATTATTTGACAGTTGTGTTAAAATGAAGAACAAATTAGGGAAAGTGAAACTGAAGATACAAGTTGTCAAGTAGAGTATAATATACTCTAACACAACTTTGCAAAACTGGAATGAAATTGTTAAATAAATATGAAATGGTTATATTAGTTCTAACTAATTTATGTTTTGTTTGGTAAATGATACTACTCTTATGTTTTAAAGCATTATAGTACGATGAATATCTTTTATTGATTAAAACAACTTAATATAATATTTTTAGTTCGTAGAATTTTATTATCTATAATTGATGTGTAAATTTCTTTAATTATAAAAATACTCTTAAATATAATTAAAATTATTAAATTTAGCCACACAATTTGATATATTAAAATAATTTAATTAAAATTTCATATTAACTATTAGTAGTATAATTAAAAAATAAAAACAGAAGGAATATTTTTATTTTTAGATTTTTATTATAAATCACAGCCAAACAAAATTTTATATTTATTTTTATTACAAAATTTAATTAAACATGTTTTTATTTCTAATAAAAACAGAAAATAAAAACAAAAAACCGGTAGAAAAATAATTGAACTGAAATGGCGCCCTTTAATTCACAGTCCGAGCACCTCCTCTCAGATTTCCCATGTTCTCTTATACTCTTCCATTCCTAAAAAAAACCCTAAACCCAAAGATCACTCACTCAACAATGGCCCTGGCCTTGTTTTCCCGCCTCCGCAGCCGCAGTTTCTCGACGCTTCTCTCACTGGACTCAAAATCCCCGCTTTCCGCCAAAGACAAAACCCGAGCCGCCCTGTCTCTCCTCAAATCCGAATCGAACCCAGAAAAGATCGTCGAGATCTGCCGTGCCGCCGCATTGACCCCTGAAACCCACCTCGACCGCATCGTCTTCTCCATAGCAATCTCCAAGCTCTCCCAATCAAACAACTTCTCCTATATCCAGGCCTTCCTCGACGACCTTCGCCGCTCCCGCTCCGACCTCCAGACCGAGCGCTTCGCCTCCCACGCCATCGTCCTCTACGGCCAGGCCAACATGCTCGATCACGCCGTCCGAACTTTCCACGAATTTCACGACGATCTTCCTGGGTCGGGTTCGGTGAAGGCGTTGAATGCTCTGCTTTTCGCGTGCGTTTTGGCCAAGAATTATGGTGAGGTGAAGAGGATTTTCGTTGAATTTCCTAGAAGGTATAACATTTCTCCGAATTTGGAAACTTACAATACAGTTATCAAGGCGTTCTGCGAATCGGGTAGCTCGAGTTCAGTGTACTCTGTGTTGGCTGAGATGGATCGAAAAGGTGTAGAGCCGAACAAGACTAGTTTTGGGCATTTGCTTGCTGGGTTCTATAGTGAGGATAAGCTTGAAGATGTGGGGAAAGTTTTGAACTTGATGAAGGAGAAGTATGGAATTAGTCATGGTGTTAGTATCTATAATATTAGAATTAAAAGTTTGTGTAAGTTGAAGAGATCGAGAGAGGCGAGAGCATTGTTTGATGGGATGGTGAATAAGGGAATAAAGCCGAATTCAAATTCTTATACGAATTTGATTCATGGGTTTTGTAGCCAAGGGGAGTTGGAGGAAGCCAAAAGGCTGTTTAGGGGGATGGTGAACAGTGGATATGTGCCTGACAGTTATTGTTATTTTACTTTGGCTCATTACTTGTGTCGAGATGGTGATTATGAGGCTGCATTGAAGATTGTGCAGCAGAGTATAGAAAAAGGGTGGGTGCCTAATGTAACAACCATGAAGTCTCTGGTGAGCGGGCTTGCAAGCTCCGGGAAGGTGGATGAGGCGAAAGAGATTGTTGGACAGATGAAAGAGAAGTTTAAAAAGAATGTTAGTTTGTGGGATGACATTGAAGCTGGTTTGTCTCAATAGCGTATGGTGAGATTCTGGTCTCTTTATAAGATTTTGTCTGCTAAATTTAGATGAAATAACATATTGTCATTTGACTTGATGAGTATCTAGACAAAATTTTGCCTCTGAATGAGTCATGCGTTTTTTTTGTTTTTAACAAGGTTTTTCCTACTATCATCTTTGTAATGTAGCCTTTTCCAGTTCTAAACCAATTGGCTTGCCTTGGTAGTTATTTGGGTTATTTGATCTATCCATCGCATAAGAGCTTTTGGAAATTTGGACTGGCCAGCATTTGTCCTTTGCCTGATTCCTTGGCTGAATGCATTTAACTTAGACTTTCTGTTAACCATTTAATAATTTTAAATCAATGCGCGGCCGTCTAGCTGTCCAGGTTCTGAATGATCTAGGAGAATAAAGCTACGTCATTCCAATGTCCGTGTCATTTATAGTTGCTTTGAGTTCTGCTTTGAGAGGCTCCATTTTATTTTTCTAGACTTGCTAAGTTGGAAAGCTGGGCTTACGATGGAATATGAAGAAGATCTATTCAGGTGCAAAAAAATCGTTATCAATGCCCGTGTCCATTCAAATTATGAGCATTCATTGATTATTTATTACTTATTTAAGTTCTGGGTAAGGCGTAAACTTCAATAATTCTAACGCCTTAAGACTTCAAATAGTACAAATAACAACAATTGTACTACAACTTAAATACTTTTCAATATAATCTAAAGCAAGTACATTGGTATTCTTTCTTTTGGGAGTGTCTTGCTGACCTTCATTTATAGGTACACTACACACTATATGTTGGCTGTATTTGATTTAATATGGGTCATATAAAGTCAAATGTATATTTTTATTTTTGAAACTTTGCATAATGTAATTATATGCACTGTATGTAAATTATAAATTGCACTTAACAGTTAAGGATTGAGCCCTAGATTTTAGTTTGTTTGCAGGCATTTTGTATTATTAATGATGTTGGTAACTACTTGTTAAATTTGGTTTGAGTCATGAGCATTGCACTTACATTCTTTTGCATGGTGTGGGGTAACTCGATTGTCGGATATCAAGAAGTTATAGGAGGTGTTTGACAAACAACTTATTAGCTGTTTTTTAGCTTATTGTCTAAAAGTTAGCTATTTGACCATCTTAAAAAACTATTAATGTGTTTGGTGAATGACTTATTAGTTAGCTTATTTAACCGCAATAAACTGATTTTTAAAAGCTCCATAAGAGAAAATTTTGAAGTTAGCTATTTGCCTAATGACAGTATTATTCTCTACTTTGCTCTCTATTTTTGCTTTGTGTGTTTTCAAAGTTAGTTTTTTTTATCATATAATTATGTCGTAAAGTTTGGAAGAATATAATAAAAGATTTAATTAAACTTTTTAATCTTTATTTAATTTTATAATATTAGTTTACATTTAAAAATACCATAATATTAAGTTTTTGAATATGAAGAATCACATCGATTTAATATTTTTAGCATATAATTATTATATATTGTATCTGTTTCATATTATAATTATAGATATTTATAATTTATTAAATAATAAAATTCATACATATTATATGATAAAATACTAATATGATGTTAAATATCTAAATCTCAATTTTTATAAGAATATTCAACAAAAAATTAAGAAATATAATATTCATGCTTTTATAATTTTTTTTAAAATCATGCTCTCAAACGTTATTTTACACATCAACAGTTAATACTAAATAGTTAATTTACGCTGCATCATTCATATTAATATAGAATTTAACGTTGGATTATTATTTTTATTCTTATTCTTATTATTATTATTATTATTATTAATTAAATTTATAAGCTTAATTTTTGTAAAATTAAATATCTAAATTTAAATTCTTATAAGAATATTCAACGAAATACTACGAAATATAATATTCATGCTCTTATAATTTTTAAAAATCATGTCCTCATAAGTCATTTTGCACATCAACAGTTAATATTAAATCGTTAATTTTACCAAACATTTTTAATAAACAATTGATATTATCTACTAGTTAAATCAGCTGATAAAATCAGCTATAAGTGAATTACTGATAAAATCAGCTAATAACTAATGCAATATGTTGTTTGTCAAATAGAGGCGATGTGTTTGGTAAATGACTTATTGGTTAGCTTATTTAACTTCAATAAGATAATTTCTAAAAGCGAGTTAGCTGTTTGCCTAGTGATAGTCTTGTCTTTCACTTTATTCTTTACTTTTGCTCCGTATGTTTTTAAAGTTGACCTTTTTTTATCGGATAATTATGTCGTAAAGTTTGGAAGAATATAATAAAGGAGTTAATTAAACATTTTAATCTTTATTTAATTTTATAATATTAATTTACATTTAAAAAATCATAATATTAAGTTTTTGAACATAAAGAATCACATCAAATTAATATTTTTCGTATATAACTATTATATATCATATCAATGTCATGTTATAATTATAGATATTTTTAATTTATTAAATAATAAAATTTATAAATATTATATGAAAAATAATAATATGATGTAGCTTGCTGAATCATTTATATTAATAGAGAATTTAACGTTAGATGATGATGATGATGATGATGATTATTATTATTATTATTAATTTTTGTAAAATTAAATATCTAAATCTAAATTCTTATAAAAATATTCAATAAAAAACTAAGAAATACAATATTTATACTCTTATAATTTTTCTTCAAATCATGTCTTCATAAGTCATTTTAAACATTAACAGCTAATATTAAATAATTAATTTTACCAAACATTTGTAATAAACAGTTTATGTTATCTGCTTGTCAAATCAACTAATATAGTTAACTATTAGCTAATCGTTGATAAAATCAGCTAACAGTTAATGTAATTCGTTATTTGCCAAAGAAGACCATAAAGTACCTATTTACGGCTAACGAGAGGGACTAATAGTAAATTACATTATTACCTTTTGAAAAAAGGTTCATTCCTTTTATTAAAATAAAAATCGTGAATTTTAAGGGCCATTTGATTATATTTTTATTTTTCTGTTGTAATTTTAAGTTTTCATTTTTATTTCTATTTTTAAATAAAAATAAAATATGTATATTTGTTAATGTTAATATATTTATATTTTTATTATTAATAGTAATTACACATTTCATAAAATATGTTAATATCACCATTATTCTAAAGTTTATTGGTTATAACCTGATGGTCTATGCCTAATTAAATTTGCAATATGTAAAATAGCATGTTCCCAGTAAATAAGAAGAAATTTCACAAGCATTGGCTTTACTAGTACTTGTATCCTTTTAACAAATCACTATGCTAGACCATTTTAAGTGCGAACATAAGCTATATGACACTCCAAATATATCCTAATGTACATATAATAATCATTAAATGATCTGTAGTAAATTCAATAGTATTATCGAGTTTAATATACTTTGTTAGTATATGAAAAAGAAGCTTGGTAAAAGTAATGTTTAGTGTTGAAAGTGAAGAAACATGATATTATAAGTAGATACATCCATGCGAACAATAAGGTAATGAAATGGACTGCAAAGAAGATTGATAGTATTATATATACATTGATTTTTTTAGGGAAAAAAAGGAGTATTACATATGTTGAATTGACAAATTTAGTAAATGAATGTCTATTTATTAATTCTCCTTATCAATAAGTATTATATTTTAATTCTCTTAGTGTTTTAAAGAATACCAATTTGAATTTCAATAATTTGATGCATCATTATTAATATATGATAAGCTACACCATTATACCAAATACAAAATTTATCTATGTTAATGAACTTCTGGTTATGGTCATATTGGGCATAATCATTCGTATTGTTGTATAATATAATCTCAATAGAAGAACATGAATATATTATAGCACCTTATTGGTGTCTGAATTAGTATATGTAATGCACAAAAACTTTGTGTTATCTTTACTAATAATTTCGACCTGGTGTCCATTTCAAAGAATATCTAGATGTTCTTAATTATGATGCATCTAGTATATCAATTTTAATTTTACCATATAACAATATACTAACTTTTTTAGAACCAAGAATTATATTAATGTATTAGAGATTGTCCTTATTAAGATTTTATCAAAGTCAATTTAGAACATTAAAATTCTTTCAAGTTTGAAGTATGGTTTGCATCGTAACATAATTGTTAGTTCCTAATGACACTTAAGAAAGGAGGGGGTTGAATTTTATGTTCATATATATATATATATATATATATATATATATATATAAATAATTGGATTGCTTAACATGAACCAAGTGATAGATGGACATTTGACGATATTTTTACACCTATATTTGATGTATTTTGCTTGATATTTTATATTTTTTGTTTCAAGTGTGCTTATAGAGTATAATTGTCTTCACGGACTTAAAGAAGAATAATTCAGATAAAAATGCAATGTACACAGAAATCAGTAATCTAGAAGGAGTGCACAACTGTGCACTTTTGCGATACTCGGCGAATTCTGATTATTTATGCTCTGATGCATGATTGTGCACAAGACAGTGTGTAACCCAAAAATCTAGATTTTTCATATAAATTCAACATTTTAGAGGCAAATCAAAGGAGGAGACTTTGGGAGGTGATTTCCAAATGTAGAGAATGACTAAAAGGGACGATTTTAGTCTTTGAAAGTGTAAAACACGAACAAATCATTGAAAGATTTATCGACTTTCAATAACATATTCGTAATGTGAGTAGAAAATTCATGGAGTTGTGTTTTAATGGTGTTAATATCTTTTCCTATATTTTGTTCTTCAGTTTGTTGTTCATATTGATTAATTATTTTAGGATTAGTGATAGGTATAGATTTATCTAAATTAATTCCTGGTTCAGTGCATCTGATAAGTCTGGTTAATCTAACAGATTGTGATCTAAGTAAAGGAATTGAAGGTTTATTATATATATTATCTGATAAAGATAATCTGGGTGCAGATATGTTAGTATATTGTATAGGATACTTATTTTCAGGTAATTCTCTAAGAGACGTATTTAAATTGATTCCAATTTTAGCTACATCATTAAATAATTGATCCATATAGATTCTATCAGTATCTTTAAATTCAATGCTATGATGAGAGTTAGTTAAAGCATAACTTATTTGATACGTAATCGAAAATGGATATTGTCCAGTAATCATTAAATTATCTTTATAAAATTTATAAGCTATGGTAATTGTTTCATCTAATTTAGGCGATTGTAAAGGTATTCCTAATTTAAGCCGAGTATTAAATTTAATTTTTCCATAAGCTAAATTACCATTTACTATTCCGAGTTTTTATTTCATCTAATTGTACTCTAATATCATTTTCTATATTATCCATGGTTTAATTAAAGTAACATTAGAGTTGTTTTTATGAGGTTCTAGCTCTGATATCACTTTTATTACAAGATCAGTCTTTTGTTGTATTTGATTTCGCTTTGGGCAATTGTTTGCATAATGGCCTTCTTCCTTACAGAGCCAACATCGACATTGTTTTTTATTTTGAGGGCAAAATTTTTTCTTGGGTTTATATTGTCGATAATTTTTTCGTCGAAAGAATCGTTGAGAGGGGAAATGTTTCGGGTATTTTTTCCATTTTGTATAATTTTTCCATTTCGGATATTTTTTCCAATGTGAGATTTTTAATTTTGCTTTTCTAGGTGAGTCACATCCATATTGTTGTGGTATTTCAGAATATTTTGAATAGCATAATTGAGTTTCTGTGTGTCTTAATTTTTTATGTAATTTTGCTTCTAAACATTTTTGAGCTAAGACTACCTTTGTAATGGAGATAGCACCACCTAGATTATATGCAACTAAATTAATAGCTTGGTTTTTAAAAAATGTTTCCTCAACTGTTCTATTTATGGGATAAGGTAATTTTTGAATATAGATTTCTTATTCAGGACTGGTTAATTTATAATAATATTTTTTAAATTCACAAATATATTCGTCTAGATAACAAATATTACATATACTTATATTGTTTAAATGCCAAAGAGTGTTTTTTCTTTCTTCATTTTCAATTTCTTGTTTATAAGATGCTATATCTTTACCAATAAATTCTTTATAAATTTCAT
>JANQAP020000053.1:555140-578872 GCA_026874005.2 Erythroxylum coriaceum
TCACTTGGTGATTTCTAGATTGATTTTGGATTTGGTTGTGTGATTGCTTTTCTGTTACTTTTAGCACTTTCAATTCTGATATCTGATTATCAATTGATTTACTTTTCTGCAGTAGTTGTTAGGTTTGTGACTTGGCTGCCATTAGACTTAGGACTAGTTCCCTTCCTTGTAGGATCGACACCTTAGGTACTACGCGAATGACCCGCGCGCTTGCGGTAATTACCAAGGTTAAAATATTGAAACTTAGAGTGTGTAACCTTGAGCAAACAATGAGCGTGGGCTAACTTTGGTGCTTCTGTCACGATCGTGGCCTATTGTGCCATGATTGTGAGTTGTTGTTTCGACCCGAATGTCTCTAAAACTTCTCCATTCTTCGATGTTGACCCTGAAACACTAACAAACACATCATGGTACCTAAAAAACATAATATTTAAGCTCAAAGACTTGTACTAACCCATAAAACACTTAAAACATAAATAGTTAACAAACTAACACAATTCTAGCCTAAACACATACTAAACTATTGAATTAACAATTAAATACATATTAAACTAGGCCCTAAAATACGATGCAATTTACACTTATCAATATCCCAACACTTAAACATTTGCTTATCCTTAAGCAGACAAAACAACAAACACACAAAATCACAAAGCACACAATGCAATAATGAGACAATGACATCAACTTCATGAAATAAATTTAACTTTAAACACAATCGTTCAAGTTATTTCAAATCATTAACATGCAAAATCCATATCTAGGGGCTTTGGACTAAACTTACATATTAATCAAAACCCAAATGACAAGTTACTTACCCTTTTCAATTGTACACACATATAAATAATTCTTTGGTCATTCAAACTTTGTAACTACTCCTAAGTACATTTTCATGAAAAGTCAAGCTACTTACAAATTTGGTAGGTTTTATTAGAAAACTTTTTTATTTACTTTTTATTTAATATTTTGTGGACATGGACCTAGTCTTTACTCGGAGGCAAACATTGGTGATGAATGTCGTTCTGGTTACTCGACCAAGTCATGTTTTTATTAAGTTGCTTGGTTGAAATGTCATTATAGCCTTTTGACACGAAGGCACACATTTGTTATACTTGTCGATCTAGTTGCTCAGCCAAATCACATAGTCAACTGGCTATTAGCTCTACTCATAACCCAAAGGCTAGCGGAATAGTTATTTATTTAAAATTAAGAAACACTTTGTTTATTTATGTTGCCTACCTTGTTGCTTTAGCTACTTGTTTTTATAAAAGAAAATACTAGCAAAGATATTTTAGTTGAAAGACCTAAAATTATGAATAAATGTGACAATTTAGAGGGTGACAACTCATACTAAATCCTAATTAACTTGCATATTTAGCCAAAAAATCCAATTCACTAATTTTGTGAGCTAATGACTCTTTACAACCTAATAAACTATGTTCAAAATTAAATCAATTTCAATCCATCTAAGCCATTGACATATTCACACAATTCATAAAATGCAACCTAACAAACTATCATACAATATGCAACATTCACACTCAAAGAAAAACACATAACCCTCCCCACACTTGAACAACACATTGTCCTCAATGTTAGAAGGAGGCAAACAAACATGCATAGCAAGAAGAAACATAAATTAAAGTAAAATAAAAATAAAAGGTTAAATTTAATTAGAAAAAGGTTAAAAACAAAGCCTTATAGTGATGGAGGCAGGGATGCTGTCGGAGGTGGCAATTGGATGCCTTGAGCCTTGAAGTAACGATAAATACGACATATATCCCAACTCTGACATCGTTGTTTTTTGGCCATCTCCTTCATTCTTCTAGATTTCTTCCCAAGTGTATCTGTGATTACCTTGGTGTTTGCGGAGATTGTAATGAGTACTTTCTTCCAGCCGGGTTCATTTGTGTCTTCTTCCTCTTCTTACTCCTCATTAGTCGAGTCCTCTTCTACCTACTGAGGCGGCGCTGTGCTAGAACTGTCCTGGCTAGCCCTGATCTTCACATGAGTCTTTTGGCTAATATCCCAAAGTTCCATGATATGGGATTTAAGGATTTCAGCACACCATAGATGATGGTGATTTACAAAATCTGGGAGGTAGATGGTTAAACCATTATAATGCACGCCATAATACTCAGTAATGGAAGAAACCAAGTACCCCATACCCAAATTGTTGCTCCTCTTACGTATAGTTGCAACAATAACGTTCAACACATATGTGGAGGTGCACGCTGGGATCCTATGATCCATGCACCACAATAGAAAAAGTTCCTTTGTTGAGCACTTATTAGTTTCTGATTTATCAAAAACCATTTGACGTATGAATTTATGCAATAACAAGTGCTCATGGGTTCTTACGATGTTATTGTGGGCATTTTTAGCATCGAATTACTTTAACCCAGTGAGCTCACTTTAATAACGAGAAGCAAGAAAATCATCGTGCTGGTCGATAATGGAACACTTTGGGAACTCGTAAATGTCGCAGATGATTTTCATGTTCAATTCATAATATTTCATCCCTGCAACCTAAACCGCATTTCTTTAGGGTTATTAGATTCGGAAAAAAGGGAAGTGAAGAATTCGAGAGTGAGCTCCAGGTAGATAGGATATTAGAAATGTATGAACTTCACCCACTGAATTCTTTCTGCTAGATTCTCTATCCTATCCCGCAATTCTAACCTATCAAGCATATTAAAATCAAAATATTTTGGGACTACAATTTGTTTAGCATTAAGGGATTGGAAACGAATACCTTCCTCCTCTATGGAAATCAGGAAGGGTGCTCTGAAGTCCTTCGTCTTATTCCTTCTCCCTTGTCCCAAGACTCGGTTTCATCCTAATGATTGATTGCACTTTGATGACTACTCAATGCATAGCATACTGACTTGCAAGTAGGTGGAGTTGAAATAAAGTGAAAGTTTGGAATTTGGTTAAAGAGATGTGAGAGTGTTTGGGGTTCTCAACTTAGAGAGATAAAGTTAAAATGAAATTGAGTGAAAAAGTGAAGTAAGAAATGAATATATAGGTGAATGAAGGGTAAAATGGTAAAAAATTAAAATGAAATTCGTGTGTTCAGTTTTACCCTGCTGCAAGCCACAATCATGGCCTATAATATTTCCACCAATTTCTGATTTTTCTTCTTTTGTCCTTCTACACTTTCTCGAGATCAGTTATTAACTCTTAATAGCTCTTTCACCTCTCTTTTACTCACTTTCTCCATCATCTAATTCATATCGAAGTCTTATGCCTTCCTGATTTTATTTGGAAATGAAATAACCTAACTATGGAATTAAACTATCTAAAAATCAATGGAAATAATCTTGGAATTAACAATCCATGGGTTGCCTCCCATACAGTGCTTCTTTTAACGTCGGTAGCTCGATGCTTTTCTTGTGCTCAAGGTGGTTCAAATGAATAGTACAATGGTAGCGTAGTCATCAATCTTACCATTTACACCTGAGCTACCATGCCCTGGGTTCCACCTTCCTTCTGCTTCACCTCCCTTCACTTCCTTCTCCATGATTGTTTCTTTCTAAACACATTCCCAGGGTCCTCGATATCTTCCCATTGTCCTCAAGGTTCGATTTTTTCATGTTAACTAGAAGTAAAGGAGAACTATTATTTTCTTCGACACAGTAAAGGTTTTTTGGCTCTCTTCGACCCTCAAAGTTAGTTTACCCCTATCAACGTCAATTATGGAGTAGGCAGTAGCCAAGAATGGTCGTCCATGGACCATAGGAGTTTTCACATCTTCTCTAATATCCAATATAAAGAAGTCTGTGGGGAAGGTAAAAATATCAATCTATATTTGGACATCTTTAATAATCCCCTTCAGTCATTGAACTGTTCTGTCCGCTGTCTTCATTAGCATCTTTGTGGGTTCTAACTCTCCTAACCCTAATTTTTGACTAAAGGTATAAGGCATTATATTGATACTCACTCCCAAATCTAAGAATGCTCTGTCTATTTTGACTCCATGAATACTGCAAAGATTGTAAAAATCCCCTAGGTCCTCTTTCTTCTGTGCTATATTTGGGTTTTCTTTTACTATACATTCTTTAACCTTCTTCTTGATTGATTCCTTTAGTGTGATCTTTGTTTGTAGATGTTCCGTTATGTCCTTAACCTTGTTTAATTCAACCTCCTTATAATTCCTGGTCTTCTACTTGAAATTGACTTCTACTAAGTTAAAAAAGGGTACAGAAATTTAGGTGGAGGTTCCTTGGTTGACTTAATTATGAGCTCACTTGGAAGGAATTTCACAATTGCTTGTTCTTTTCCATTATCTCCACCTTTTGTTGCATGTTCGAGTTTCTTTTATTGGGTTTGAGTAATGGCCATTATTCATTCCTTTGGATTAGATTTGGTATTATTTGGAAGGGTTCCTACATTCTGAGTAGAAATTGCCTCTACTAGTTGACCTACTTAGACCTCTAGATTGTGTATTGAAGAGGCATAGTTCTTAGTGACTTGCTCGAACTTGCCTTCAAGCCTCCTATGTGCATCCCCCATGCCTCCAATTTTATCTAAAATCCTATCCAACTTGGATTCCATTGAGCTCGGTTTATGTTGTTGGAAGCCTGGTTGTTCTTGAGCTCTGAACTGTCCTCCAGCATTGTTCGTCTATGTGAAGTTAAGGTGATTCTTCCACTGAGGTTGTATGTGTTGGAGTAGGGATTGTTTCCCCCTCCTCATCCATATTGTGTTCCCATATAATTAACTTGCTTTGAATCGCTATCCTTCATCAAGAAACAGTCCACCATATTATGGTCCATTTATCCACAGAGTTCACACTTTGGTTACACAACTTTTATAAAGCTGGGGACAAAGCCTTCAAGTTATTGAGCTATCGAGTTAAGTTGTCAATTTTAGCTTGCATCTCCATCATTTGATCAACAACTATGATTCCTTTTTGTTCTCAAAAAGTAATGGTTTGTCTACTCTACTCGTTCGTCTATAGGCATCTATTACTCGCCATCTCCTCTATCAACTTTTTTTGCTTCATTTACTGTCTTTCTCATCAGTGATTCTCATGAAGTTGCGTCAATTGTGTCTCTCATATATGGGGTTACTCCATTATAGAATGTTTGCAACAAGAATTGGGTAAGTTATGGTGAGGGCATTTTCGTTGCAAATCCTTGTATCTTTCCCACTCTTCATAGATTGATTCCCTGTCACTTTTCTGGAAGTTGGTAATCTCCTTAATAATCTTCGTGGTCTTACTAAGGGGAAAATATTGTTTAAAAAGGCACGAACTAGTTGATCCTAAGTTGTGACATTGGCTGGGTTTAGAGAATGATACCAAGCCTTTGTTTTATTTCTTAAGGTAAAAGGAAATAGCCTAATTCTTATGCATCCTCCGACATTTGATGGTACTAAAAGGTATCACAGATTTCAAGGAAGTTCAATTTATGTGCATTGGGATCTTCATTCGTTAGTCTATAGAATTTCACATTCTATTGAAGCTTGTTTAGGAGGGCTGGTTTAATTTCAAAAGAGGTTACTTATATAGGTGACCTAACTACTCCTTGGTTAGTCATGTTGAACCCTGGTCTCATGAAATCCATAAGGGTTCGTTGTTGATGTCCTTGGTTCACTCCATGATCCAAATCTTGCTAAAATTCCTCGGTCATTGTTGCTTTCATAATTTCTTCTTCTTCTTCATACTGAGCTTTCCTAATTGATTGTTCTAATCGAGTGATATCTAATTATAAGGTTTCAGCTACACAACTCAAACTTCTTGTGACTCGTGTTCATGCATGCCCGCAAATTCAGAAATAGAAAGAACCAAAAATGAAAAATAAAAACTAACTAATGTCTTAAACTATAAAATTAAACTAATCACCTCCTCGATAACAGTGCCAAAAACTTGATTGGGTGTTTGTTGTGTGTAAGTTTTAATTAATAACCTGTGATAATTCGCAAGTGCACGATTCTTTAGCATAGTACCAAAGGTGTTGCTCCCACGAGGAGGGAGTTAATCTAATCTTAAAATCTACGCCCAAAAACAATAACAGAAAATTTAAATTACATGAAACTAAAAATGATAACTTAATTCAATCAGACAATTTAAGAATCAAACACGAATATACAAATAATTAAGCAATTGCAGCACACCCAAGAATCAACCGAAAGAAATTACTAATTGAGAGAAAGGAATTTTACCTATCCTTAATGCTAACCTAACTGATTATGAATTATCAGATCGTTGGTTCTAGACTATCTTAGGGTTGATTACTCTCTCTTGAGTTATAACTATTAACCCTAAATCATAAACCCTAATCAGATTGTGGGGGTTGAAATCTCTCAATTTACAACCTATCCAAAACCCTAATTAGTTCTGAAGTTCTCTAATAAATTATCGAAAACCTATGCAAGATCTCTCTTCACATAATTTCTCGATTTGATTCGATTCTTGTTCTATTAAATCACCTAACTCTTGTTAATCCAATTTAATCATTTTTCATCAATTCAACCTCTTAGTTTGTTACCGAATTATGAAATTGTAGAATCAAACCACAATAAATCCAATAAACACATAAACAATTAGATTTTATTAATTCAAGAATAAAACTTCGAAGGTGAGTTTAAAACATCTTCGACATTTTAGATTCTATTATCAACTATTCAATCCAATTCTATACAATGATAAAACTAAAAATAAACAGGAAATACAATCGAAATGGAGGATGGGAGGCAGCAAGTCAAGTCAGTTTCTTCTCGTCTTCTCTCTTCCTTGTTCTCTTCCTGAATCTATTTATGAATTCTCTCGAGGGTTTCTCAAGGTGACTGATGCAAATGCTCCCTCTGCCTCTTTATCTTGTTCTTTAAATATCCTTTGTGTTCTGAGTAGCACTAGGATCTTTTCGAGGTTTGAAAGGTCTAAAAACTCCCTTGAAATGTATCATTTTAGTGTATGCCCGTCAATTTGGGACACATCTAAGCCTTCTATCGCGATCATGGCATATAGGCCATGATCATGGGCCATATCCTGGGCTTCTATCATGATCGTGGCATGTGGGCCACGATCATAGGCCAATTCTGGTGCTTCTGCCACGATCATGGCCTATTGTGTCGTGGGCTATTATTTCGGCCTGAATGTCTCTGAAACTTCTCCGTTCTTCAATGTTGACCCTAAAACACTAATAAACACATCAAGGTACCTCAAAACATAATATTTAAGCTCAAAGAATTATACTAACCCATAAAACACTTAAAACATAAATAATTAACAAACTAACACAATTCTAACCTAAACGCATTCTAAACAATTGAATTAACAATTAAATACATATCAATCTAAGCCCTAAAACACGATGCAATTTACACTTATCACATAATTTCTAAAGTATGCAAAATTTCATAAGTCTTTACACACGTAGAGACTTTATTGAAGTCATTTCTTCATAATGCATAAAATAAGATCTATATGGCCCTACAATTTAAAGAAATTCATATCCAATATTGAGGTTCCCATTGTTCTTTTAGTTTGGACCATTTTACTATTTACGATTTTTATAGTTATAATGGAGCCATTTGAAACTATTTACTCTAGCTTTGCATTTTTAGTAATTAAAAAAAATCTCATCTTAGTTTTCTAATATATTTAATTATTTTTTTGAAATTTAATATATTTAATTATTACCATCAAAGAAAGGTGCTTTACTAATATTTTATCTTTTCTAGTTAGATGATAATATGCCTAAGTATGTTGTTATCTCTAAAATTTTTTGAGAAAAATTAACCTAAGATATTTTTTTGATATCACTTATTAGTCTTTAATGGCCCCCAAGAGGTGGGTGAATTAGGTTCTAATAAATTTTAAATGAAATACTTGGTATGTAATGAGCATAATTTATAAAATTATATCACATAATAAATTTAAACAACACACTTTAGAAATATTATAAACGGGTAAGAGAAGAGAAATGCAAACCATTTTATAGTAGTTTGGCAAATAACCCTTACCTACATCCTCTACCATGTCTCTTCTTCCACTATGAATCTTCTTTCAAAGTAAATACCTTTGCACAATCTTTTCTCAGAAAAAAGTGTAACCCTTATATATCTTCCTTAATAGTGAGAGGAACCTTAATGTTAATTGGAACACCCTCAAGTATAATAGGAAAACTATAATAAAATATTAAATTTTAAGACACCTCACTTTATCACTTTGATAATACCAAAAAGGATCAGTCACTTAAATATAATAAAATGAATTCTAAAATGCTTCATAAACATTTAGAAACATGTGTATAAGACACCCAGTACCTTCCAAACATATGTATTTATAGCACTTTATGACCCTTACTAGTCATTAAATCCAAAATCTAATTACTACAACAATTAGTTTTATCACACTAGTCAACTACTATGTCATACTAGTCAAATAATGTATATTTAATGCATAAAATCTATTATTGATTGCATATTCGTCGACCATTAGGTAATATGTACTTAATTGATTGTATATTTATTTAATAACACTTAGTGACTAAAGATACTTTAGTTCATATATGGTTGTAGGTACAATTTGGAAGCAAAGAAGCTAAAGTGAGTCAAAAGCACTATATTTGAGTCGTTTTTCACATATTTGCACTCACTTATCTTTATAGGATAAGAAAAATAAGATTAAAGTAAGAAGAAAAGAACATAGAAAATAACATGAAGAGACGTTATAAAAGAGCTCATGGCCAGATTAAATAATTGTATAGTCGTTCACATGTCTCACAGCTATGCAACTAGTTGCATGCATTAGGTGTGTCACAAGTGTGACACATCTATCACACCCGTGACACACCAAGTCACATGTGTGACAATGGACAACTAACCATTTAACCCTAAGTTTTCGTATAAAAGCAAACAGATGGTGACGATAAAAAGATATGAATGTTTTGATGTTTTTATTTAGAGAAAGAGTGAGCTCTCAGTTTGGAGATTTCATGAGAATGAAGAGGGCCAAACCTCTCATCCTTTGGAGACCCATAGAGGGCTAGGCTTCCCGATGCCAGCTCAAAGGTGATATCAACGCCAAAGAACCCAGTTAAACATTTCTCTTATTGTTTGTTGTTCTTTCTATTAGGGATTGATTGTGTTATCCTATGTTTAATGCTTGGCTGTTGTGTGAGAATGATTGAATGCTCTATTTGATTGTTTTTATGTAAGAACCTGATAAGTGCAAATTGCATCATGTTTTAAGGCATAGTTTGATATGTGTTTAGTCGTGAATTTGATCATTTAGTATGTGTTTAGGTTCAAATTGTGTTAGTTTGTTAATTATTTGTGTTTTAAGTGTTTTATGGGTTAGTACAAGCTTTTGAGCTTAAATATTATGTTTTTGAGGTACCTTGAAGTGTTTTCTAGTGTTTCAGGGTCAATATCAAAGAACAGAGGAGTTTCGGAAGACATTAGGGTCGAAACAATTACCCACGCCACGATCGTGACAGAAGGCTCAGATGTGGGCTACGATCGTGGCCTACGTTGGGCAGATGCACAGACACTCAAAAACATCAAGTTTCGAGGGATATTTTGGACCTTTCAAACCCTGAAAAACTAGGACTGCTTGGAACACAAAAGGATATTTAAAGAATAAGAAAAAGAGGTAGAAGTAGCTTTTGCATCAGCCACTTTTGAGAAACCTTAGAGAGAATTCATCGAGAGATTGAGAGAAAGAAGAAGGAAGAGAAAAGTGAAGAAGAAGCTGACTCAACGTACTTTCCAGATCAGGAGTTTTTCGATGTCACTACCTCTCATCATCCATTCAAAACATATTTCCTGTTTATTTTCAGTTTTATTATTGTATAGAATTGGAATAAAAGTTTGATAATAGGATTTTTTAATGTTGAGGATATTCTAAACCCACTTTCGAAGTTTTATCTTTGAATTAATGAAATTTGATTGTTTATATTTTTTGGATTTATAGCGATTTAATTATGTGATTGCATAATTCGATAATAAACTGAGAGGGAGAATCGAATGACAAATAATTAAATTGGGTTAACGAGCTAGGTGATTTAATAGAACAAGAATTAAATCAAATCGATAAATTGTGCGAAGAGAAATTTTGCATAGGTTTCTGAATAGTGGTTTATGATTTAGGGTTAAAGGTTATAACTCGAGAAAGAGTAATCAACCATAGGATCGTCTAGATACAATAATCTGGTAATTCATAACCAGTTAGGTTAGTGTTAAGGATAGGTAAAATTCCCTTTCTCTCATTTGGTAATTTCCTTAGGTTGATTCTTGGGTGTGTGTTGCAACTGTTGAATAATTAATATTGTCGTGTTCAATCCTTAACTTGATTGATTGAATTGAATTCTCATTTTAGTTTCGTTATATTTTAAATTTTTGTGATTTGTTCAGGCCTTAGATTTTAAGATTAGATTGTCCCTCCTCGTGGGATTGATACCTAAGGTACTACGATAACGAACTATGCGCTTGCAATTATCAAGGGTATTATTAAAATTTACACATATCAACACCCGATCAGAACCCATTGCTAGAATTTCAATATAATATGTAATTATTATATTAAGATTTGTTTGTGCCGACTAATGGTTTCGAATCATTACAGATAACATAACCTAGGTTAAATAATCTGCACTTATGATATTATTGTTTAGATTGGTTTATTTTTACCATTTGTACGGAGGCAATTCGATTAAACTTAAAGAGCATCTCTTAGGTTATCCAATAGCTAGGGTTAATTAACGAGCTCTTCTTAATTAACTATGGCCTAAAGAAAAACCAAGATTAAGAGAGCTTGTTGTTAATCTACAACTGATAGTTCAAGGAGAGGTATAAGGATAACAATTTAATGAAATATGTTTAACTAGGTGTAGGCTGAGATTGAACCAAAGAATTGAGTCCCTAATGAATTTATTGCTTTCATCATTTTTACACGTTTTCTTTAATTTGTTTCCATTAGTTTAGTTTTATTTTATTATGTTATTAAACCAATCAAACCCCATAAAACCTAAAAACCAATTATTTTCATTTCAAAAGTTTTATGCACACTCTCTGTAGGATCAACCTACACTCACCACTACTATAGTTGTAGTTCTAGTTTATTTTGAGTAGTGTTATGATGTGCTACATCACTAGGACATATTGGTCGATCAATGTCTCCTTTAGAGGGAAATTGGTGAATGTCGTTATTTAGTTTTAGTTTTTGATTTTAATTCGTGTTTTGTATACATTTGTTCAGAATTAGTTTTTACATTTATTTCTTGATCTTTTCACTTCTTGTTTAGTGTTAAAAAAATGTATTCATGGACATAAGTAATTTTTTATATAACTTATATTCACAACCTTATAACCAAGTTTGGACTGATCAAACTAACTATAGTTATGGATGGGATAATCAACAGAATTACTTCTTTGATAGTTTGCAGGAGGCACAATAATTCCCGTATAGACGAAAAGCTTCCTATTACAGTTCAGGTATGTCTTTGAATGAATTTATCAAGAATTTTACTGCTAGCAATCATTAATTTCAATAGATTATATAGGAGTAGTTTCAACAGTTTCAGCAGGAGACAAAAGCGAGCATATAGAACTTGGTAAACCAAATGAGTCAGATGATGGAAACTCTCGACTGTCTAGAATCACAAAGCAAAGAAATGCAATCATCTTAACTTGAGGAGTACCCAAGGAACATTAGTGTAGAGACTTTACAGAGTGGCGAAGAGCTTGATAATCTTGAGAGACCTAGTCAAGGAGTTGCTTGTAAAGAAGAAGTGGAGAAGGAGCTCGAAGCAGAAAATGATACATCTTTTAGCTCAAAGGTTAGTACTGAGTCCATAACTTCTGTTAAAACTAACCCTTCACCTTTACCTAGCTGATTGGAGAAATTAAACGAGGAAGAAAAGGGTGAAGAAATATTAGAGATATTTCCAAAGTGCATAGACTTAGTAGAGATTGGAAGTTCGAAGATAGGGAGGATGCTGGAGGTGAATGATAATCAACCTAGACCCTATCCTAAACAAACTCATGTAGAGAAAGTGCAAATTATAACACCAAAAGATTGTAATTTCGTCATGTGAGGAGAAAACATGGAGTCTAACTAATGACACTAAACAAAGGCACTGCTTGGGAGACAATTAAATAAACACACTAAGTCACGAGTGTGACAATGGACAGCTCACCATTTAAGCCTAAGTTTTCATCTAAAAGCAAGCTTATGGTGACAGCAAAAAGATATGAATGTTTTGATGTTTTCATTTGGAGAAAAAGTGAGCCCTCAATTTGGAGATTTCAGGAGAATGAAGAGGGGCAAACCTCTCATCCTTTGTAGACCCATGGAGGGCTAGGCTTCCCAATGCTAGTTCGGAGATGATATGGATGTTGAAGAACCCATGTAAGCATTTCTCTAATTATTTGTTGTTCTTTCTCTTAAGGATTGATTATGTTATCCTATGTTTACTGTTTGGGTGTTGTGTGAGAGTGATTGAATGCTCTATTTGATTATTTTTATATAAAAATCTTTTGATAGAATTTCAATATAATTCATAATTGTTATGTTGAGATTTGTTTGTTGTGACTAATGGTTTTGAATCCATAGGGATAACATAACCTAGGTTAAATAATCTGAGCTTGTGAGATTATTGTTTAGATTGGTCTGTTTTTCTCATTCATAAGGTGAATTTTTGATTAAACTTAAAGATGTCTCCTAGGTTATCTGATAACTAGGGTTAATTAAAGAGCTCTTCTTAATTAACTATGACCTAAGGAAAAATCAGGATTAACAGATCTTGTTGTTAATTTGTGACTAATAGTTGAAGGATAGGTATAAGGATAACAATTCAATGAAATATGTTTAATTGGGTGTAGGCTAAGATTTAACCAAAGAATCATATCCCTAATGAATTCATCGCTTTCATTATTTTTATATGTTTTCTTTAATTTGTTTTCATTATTTTAGTTTTATTTTATTTTGTTATTAAACCAATTCAACCCCCCACCCCCATTAAAACCTAAACACCAATTATTTTCATTTCAAAAGTTTTACACACACTCTCTGTCGGATCGACCTAGACTTACCACCGCTATAATTGTAGGTCTAGTTTATTTTGATTAGTGTTATGATGAGTTACGTCACTAGGACATATTGGTCGATCAATGTCTCCTTTAGAGGGAAATTGGTTGATTAATTCACCATATGAGTAAACTAACATGCTAATAAATAGCACTTACATGTATAACTTATGTTGGTTAACCACTAACCTATATTAGTCGACTGATCTCCTTAAAATTATGATTTTGACAACTTAAAATGTTAAATTTTAATTTTTTTAATGCAATTGTAATTAAAAAATAACTTCTAAAAGGCTCCCTAAAGAGATTTTGAAAGATTAAGAGGCTTTTCTTTTAAAAATAGAAGCTTTATTACCTTTCAATAAATGAAAAGACTTATGGAATGAAGTAGGATGAAATGTTTATGCATTATAAGCCTTTAAGATTATCAAACTAAAAAAATTAAATTACAATTAATATTTAAAAATATAGAATAACCTTGACATGCCTTGAACTTATTTTGTTCTTGACTCGATCTTCACTTTAAAGGTTACAAATTTCAAATTTTCTTTATCATCTTCATAAACTATCTTCTTAAGTTATGACTAGATCTTATTCTTATATTGCTTCTCATCAAAATAATGAACTCATTAGTATTACTTATATTTTATTATTACCAAAACATCAATTGAAATTTCCTTTAGTTTAACATAACCAAAGAAAGGTTTATAAACTTGTATATAATTATAGCATATGAAGTAATAATTATCTTTTACGATTCAAAGCATTATATTAGTATTAGAAGTATATAATTTAATATATTTTGCTAATTATTTTTAAAATCAATAATTTATGATTGATGTAAACATAATATTTAGGTTAATTATACTACAAATGTGGATGTTAAAATCTTTTTTAATTATATTAAAAATAATTTCCTATCAAAAGATTGGTATATTTTGACATTATACTAACATAAAACTTAGTTTATAGTGTTAGAAAATTTAAATAATAAGATACTAAAATTGAATAATTATTTTATTTATACAACCCTTAACAAAATAATGAAATTATAAATGTGATGAATAAATTGAATATTATTTAAAAATATAGAATTAATATTGAGTATATAAGAAAGATTGAGCAAAAAGGAAAGAATGATAAAGAAGTGAAAGAAATATAAATTTTTCAATTAAAAATCTCCAAATATTTGTATTATGGTAAAAAAGAAACTATCCTCTCATGTAATTTCATCAATTATACTAAAACCCCTTGATTCAAAAATCTTGTCTAAAGTCCTTATAATTGTCCAAAATTTTCTTAAATAGGCATATGTTAACTTCTTCTTTCAAAGTACTGACAGAGCACATCATGAATAACTTTCTCCATATAGGAAGACACATTACAAGGGGTAACTAAGAGTTAACATACTACAAGAGTAATATATGTTAAATAGATTTGATTATTGAGGATATGTGGTCCAGTTAGTTTAAGCCAAAATGGAGCATGTAAGTCCATTAGTTTAGTAGATTCATAACTGAAAGAGTTGATATTCTTAGAAAAATGAATTTCTTTACAAGATCCAAATCTAGTTCTAGTGCATCTACCTCTAATACCAATAATAGGATCATGAATAATGATGATGCAATAATAGAAAACTTTAAAAAATCTAAAGATAGTTGGAAAATTCCTAAAGTACAAATGGATCAAATATACCAACAATCTAAGTCTAAACTTTTCTTTTTAAAAAATGGACTACACCATTAAAAATGAAGAATATGATATCTCCATATCAATGCCTTTTGAGATCATCCACCTTTTAATCTAAATCTTAATGAACAAACACAAAGAAAAATAACAATGAAGAATTCCTCATCGTCATCCAAAGCGAATTGAATAGGATTAATGACATCATAGTTTCTGATTCCCTAAAATCTTTAACATCTTAAACTCTAAACACCATCCAAACTAGGATCAAAACTAGTAGTTCCCATAAAGTGAGCACGATTGAGAAAGAAAGCAAACCTGAGTCTGAAAGCATCAAGTCTCTTTCTCCAATAAAGAACAAACTTTATTAGCAGTATAATGCAAAACCTCACTAGTCAAATCCCATTGCCCCTGACATAGATATCGATAAAAATAATGTCTTCAAATAGAATATTTTTAATGTTTCTTCTACATGTGAGTGAAATATCGATCAAATGTTTTAATGAAACATTTTGAATGTAGTTTAACAAATGAAAATGGTTGCCAATACTTATAGAACCCAACTAAGAACCTCTAATCATTCGATAGTTGAACTCTTAATAACTGGAATTTCCAAGCAATTGAAAGTTTGGTTACCACTTAACTGAATCCCAAAGATTACATATCATCAAAGATGTTATGAATCCCAAAGATTAGATATCATCAAAGATGTTAGAATAAATGAAGAAGGTGAGACAATCTTAGATGAGGATAGTGAACCCATCTAGGATGCAGTGCAAACTTTGATTTTAGTAATCTTTTTACATTTCATAGGAGACCCTTTATATTTAAAAGATAAAAATGTTAAATTATTGTCAAATCCTAAGTGCAAGAAAACATAAGGTTTTATAGGTTTAATAAGAAAGGACACAAATCTATATATTGTAAGATCAGTAGAAATATTCAAATACTAGATTTAGATCAAGAAATATTAAATAAAACTTGAGCTTTAATGATTTCTAATTGTGAATCCTTTGAATATTATTCTAATGAAGAATTGAAAAATGAAGCTTTAAGATTAAAAATAGATAGTTCAACAAATACTGACTAAACATTGGACAATGACCAATAAGATTTAGAAAAATAAGTCAATATGTTGACCCAAGACCAAAAATTCCTTTTAGAAGTAATAAACCACATTTAGAAGCCCTAACTACAAAAGAATATTTGCAAAAGGTTCAACAATCCTTTTAAACCCCTATCTAAAGCCTACATTTAACATCCTATAACACCTACAACTTGACCAATATCTAAGACAATAAAAAGAAAAACTAAAATTCAAAGCCTACCCTTTCTAGTTTATACTAAAAAATTACAGTGATAAAGCAATAGCTAAAAAATCACAAACAAAAATAAAAACAGATAGTGAAACTGCAGAGGAGTACCTAAGTTTTTCATCAACTACAAACCTCTTAACAAAGCCTTGAAATGGATTAAGTATCTTGTTTTAAACAAAAAAGATTTGTTTTAAAGAATATAAAATGCCCAATCTTTTCAAGATTTTACATGAAATCTAAATTATGGTAGATCCAAATAAAACCTAAAGATAGATGTAAAAAATTCTTTATTATCCCATTTGGTCAGTATGAGTAGAATATGGTGTCTTTTGGATTGAAAAATGCCCCTTTTTAAATCTAGAGAATCATGAATGAAATACTCGTCCCTTAGTTTGAATTTTGCGTTGTTTACATTAATGATGTCTTAATTTTCTCCTCATCATTAGAGCAACACTTCAAACACGTCAAGAAATTTATCCACGTCATTAGAAAAAAATTATTTACTAGTGTTAAAAACCAAACATAGCCTTTGTAAAACCAAGGCAAGATTTCTAGGGTATTATATCCATAACCTAATAAGAAAACTCTGGATTTTAGCAACAAATTCAACAATGAAATATTTGATAAAAAAACCACTGCAAAGGTTTTTAGGTACCTTAAACTATATTACAAATTTTTATCTTAACTTGAATAGGCTTTATAAACCTCTCCATGATAGGTTGAGGGAAAAAAATCCAAAACCATAGTCAGAAAAACACACCAACTTGGTGAATCAAATCAAACAAATGTTCAAAGATATTCTTATCGTAGACTTAGTTATTCCTAATGCCTTTAAAAATGTAGAAACAGATGCTTTTGATCAAGGATACAGAGTTATCTTGAAAACAAAGGTTAAGGATAAAGAGAAAATTGTTCAATATATATTAGGACATTAGAATCCCACTCAAAACAACCACTAAATAATTAAAAAAGAGATTTTTCCAAAATTTTTGTTTATTTTAAAGTTTTAAGGTGATTTATTAATTTAAAAGTTTTTAACTTCTTATTGATTACGAATCTGCAAAAGAAGTTTTATTAAAAATGATCAAAATAATACTTTAAAACAAATTTCTACCATATGGCAAGCAATTTTAAGTATTTTAAATTTTCATATTGACCTTATTAAAGGTGACGCAAACTTCAACCCTGATTTTCTAACCTGAGAGTTTTTGCAATCCAAATCATGATTTTGAGAGTAAACACTCCTTCTAAAGATTCAACTCAAAGCCTAAAAGGTCGAGTGAGTCCATCTCCTTTAAAGCCCATGACTAAACAACTGGTCAAGACGTAGAAAGAAATACTAGAATAAGGAAAAACAACACCTTGCCTACCTAAAACCTAATATGAGGCCTCATCCATCTAACATAGTAGATATTTCTAAATGAGTAAAGCACATTTCAACAACCACAAAGTTAACCATAACTCAGAGGGACTCTTAACGAAAGCCAATAAAAACAAATTTTTTCAAAAGTGGTTTTTTAAAATGCAAATAGAAAATTTGTTTTGTAAGAAGCAAAGCAAAAAAAAAAATAATTTACAAAAAATTGCAAATTTCTTAAGAAAAGGATTTCTAAACAATTATTTTGAAAAAGAAAATTTTCAAATTGTTTTAAAATTTGAAATTTGGTTTTACAACCTAGACCTTCTGAAGCAATAGAAAATACTTTCCCCAAAGGCTGGCATTATAAGCCTTGGGATTTGTCAAAGCCCTAAAAATACTACATGCACATCCTTAAAGATACCAACTATGTCAAAATCAAACACCATTGCATTGATCCTGATAAAACCATCTTGGCCTACTCCTTTTGCAAAATAAATAAATTGATTCACCTACTAGAGTAGGGACTTGAACCTTAGAATCCTAAAAAATTTGAAGTTCTTGTTTCAACCAACCTACCCTATTTCCAAATTTAAACCTACTATGATTACCAATAAGTTTGGACTAATGCATTCCTAATGCATAATTTGACAAAATGTCATTTGTGGTTATTTTTCTTTAACATTGAAGCAAAGTAAAACTTCCCATTTTGGTTCATTAATTGGTGAAAATTGTATAAGTGCATTCCCTAAATTTTCCAGTTGAAGGTGTACTAAGGGTGTTGTATCTTTAAAGAAAAATGCTAAATAAAAGACTATAAAGATATTTTCTCCCCTCGCCTCTTGTTTGTCTCTAAATTCTTAATGCTTTGGGTGTTAGTATGGAGTTATGAATATAAATAAGATCCCTAATTGGATGTTCCAATACTAATAAAAAAACTTAAGGTGAAATGGTGAATAAGTTTGCACACAAAAACTAAGCCTATTATGTAGTTGTAGAAGAATGCCTTGCCCAAAATTCTTAGCCTTTAAGATAAAAAGAAAGTGAACCTGCTATATTATTACAACAAAAGTCAAATTCCCAAACATTATTGGTCATTGTAAAAATAGAAGATGAATATTTTGAAATTATGAAACAGTTATAAAGTCAAGATCTTCCACCTTAATGTTGAAAAATAATGAAGAAATAAAGCCAGAAGATCAAGAAGATAATTTGATCAACCTATTATGAGCACTATTTATATGAGCTTTATATAAGTATTTGATAGCCTTATCTATGTATTATAAGCCTGATCCATTTAATATGTGCGGTATTTGTACAAGCCTAAACATAAGTGCCTAAATGAAAAAAAAAAGAGGAAATTATTTGAAATGACTTAACTCTTGCAACAAAGAAGACACCACTGATCTCTGTAAAGGAACAAGCAACATGAAGAAGTGAAAAGACGAAAGAGGACATGGAAGGATTTATATAAGGAGACATTTCAAATCAAAGGGTGCAGGTTCAATTCTCCTCCTCTCAAGGACTCCTTTTTCTTGCAACATGTTCTCCTAAGTTTGAATGAACCTTTTCCTTCTTCAAAAACTTTTCTTAGTGCATAAAGCCCCTTAAAGCCAAAAACCAAAGCTCCAGAACCCAAGCTTCTATAAAGCTTTATATCATCACCTTATTTGAGCTAAAACCTTTACATCAAAACCTTTTTTTCTTTTCTTTTCTTTTCAAAACCCTTAAAGCCTTGTAATGCTTAAAGTTTGAAAATTTATTTGAAATTTTAACATCAGACTATTTGCTTTTGCATTTATTTGCCTTTTTCTACGCATGACTTATTATGGACTGGCTTTGCTGCCTATTAAACTTTTACATTTTCTTTAATATTTAATATTTTCCTTCATATTTTCTTATTGCATCTTATAGTAATCGTCTATGGCACCATTAAGGTGTGATATTTGTTATTGAATATTTGCATTCTTATAACCTGTAACTCTCACCCATCATGTTAAGATATTCAACACTTATTTTTATTTGGTTTAATTTTATTTAATATTTACTTATATTTACTGTATTTAATATTTTCTTTTAATTTTTGTTAATGTTAGCTCAACATTTGTCAAAACAATTCATAAAAAGATTGAAGATAGACCTTTCTTGGTTGGAAGAAAAACACTTAAAACTCTTAGATTACTTTGTAACAATTAAATTAACCTTATCCTAGCAAAACAATTTAGAAATGGAATTATAACCAATAAGATCTTAAGAAAAGTCCTTAAAATGGTATTAAAAAGATAAAAATTCAAACTAGAGATCTTAAGTGGACTTTAAGGATCTACTTATAATTTATCCTAACCCCTGAGACATCTTTATCAAAATGAGCCTTATTTTCCTTTAAGTGAGCCTTTGATTATTTTAGTTGAGTTCTGTTAAATATTTAAGGTTTACCCTTAATTATCCATACAGCCTTTAAAAGTTTCCCTTCGTCATCTCGCTCATTGATTAACACTCTTCCCCTGTTGGTATCAGAGCTAAGTGTTTCCAAACAAGGCAAGGATTGAGTATTGACTTTATTAACTTAAGTTTATTAACTTTTATTCACTGAGCATAGTCCCAGTACTATAAGTCCAAGTGAGGCAAGTAAGTCCATTAGTTTAGCCAATTCATACTAAGGGAGTTGATATTCTTAGAAAAATGGATCTCTTTATGAGATCTAAATCTATCTCTAGTGCATCTACCTCAAGTACCAATAATAGGATTATGAAAAATGATGAGATAATAGTAGAAAACTTTGAAAAAATCTATAGATATTGGGAAATTCCTAAATTCCACAAAGATCAAATCTACTAACAATCAAAGTTTAAACTTTTTCAAAAAAAAAAAGGATTACACCATTAAAACTAAAGAATGTGATATCCCCCTGTTAAAGCCCTTCGATACAATCCACCTTTTGACGAAAAACTTAATAAACAAATAAAAAAAGAATGTATCAAATACATCCACATAGGATTAGTGAAAGTGGGAGTGAAGCTCCTTACAAAAAAAAAAGATTAAAAAATTAAATTTTAATGGCTTTTAAAGATGCTAGATTTTGCAACTTTCATGTTTCTTAGTTAAGCTCTATAGAGTCTAGTCTTTGCATTAACCTAATATCATTTGATTGCTATCCAAACCTAACAATCTGTATTAAAGAGAAAAAACATCTTATTTTCTTTAGTTTTATAAATCAAAAATTATAATTTAAAAGTGAACACGGGATCCATCCTTGTAGCCTTGATTTTCAAAATCCATTATAAAGATATGAACATTGTATTTGCTTCCAAAGCCCTAATGTATAGCCAAAAAGGTGAAACTATATTTTTGTAAACATGTTTGACAAATTCCAATATATTATAGTCCTAAAATCCATAAAGTGGAAAGACATCAACCTATCTGAGGAGTGGATACTTAAGGGTGAAGTAGATCCAAGTTTGCAAATATCTTTAAGTCAAAATACAAAAACTAGAGAAGTGAAACAATAACTAGACAATAAGGTGAAATTGTTTTTAGCAGAAAATTTCTGAGCCAAAGATTTGGTGATGGTGTCTTAACATTAACTATTTTCCTAGGAAGAGTCTCCAAAATTCCATTTGTGATCACATCCCTAGTAAAGAATTTCCTATGCACTCAACATTTGATCCCTCATCTTCAAGCCTTAAAGGAGTTTATTACAACAAAAAAATTCCATAACCCATTTACAGAAATAATGAGCCATAATCTCCCCCAATATCTCATATCTTTTCTTTAATAATAAAAAACGTGAATAATGAGTTATACAAGTTAGAAAAAGAATTTGAGGTGAACAAAAAATATTTGTATGATAACTTATCCTCTTTAAAAAAAGATTATGGTTTTTTAACTTCTTAGAGTAACCAAAACAAATCCAGGAAAGATATTATAAGTTCATCAATAATTATAGAGTGCATATTTTATATTTCGATTAGCTTGAAATGTATGCCCAGGAAAACATAAATATCTTTTTAGAGCCATCAACAATAATATTAAAACAAAGATATGGGAAATTGCAACAGGAGAGAAATTATAATCAGAAAACCCTCCTTTGTGAAATTAGGATCCCCTGTAAGAAAAACAAAATGATAGCATCCCCATTGAAAATCAAAAATCAAAGTGAAAATGTGAACCCTAAAAACATTAACACTATGTGTTAAAATAGTTACTCCAAAACATATTTCCATTCTCTTTGAGGGCAACTGTCTATAATAGAATAAAGTTTAGAAAATCTCACAGTAATAACCAAAATAGAGTCAATGAAAGCTCTCATTTTCAAGTTTTATGAAGTGTCCAAAAATATTATAAACCAACTTAAGAAAGAGAATAATGAAGAATTCCTCAACATTATCAAAAGCTATTTGAATAAGATTAGTGACATCATAGTGTTTTATTCCCCAAAATCCTTAACATCTCAAACTCTAAACACCATCCAAACTATAAGTCAAACTAGGATCAAAACTAGTAGCTCCCAAGAAGTGAACATGATTGAGCAAGAAATTAACTCTAAGTCTGAAAACATCCAACCTCTTTCTCCAATAGTGAACAAACTTCATTGGCAATATAGTGCAAAACATCATTTGTCAAAACCATTGCCCCTAACATAGATATCGATCAAAAATATAATGTCTTGCAACAAACTAGGTATATAAGTGGAATATCAATGGAAAGTCTGAATACAATATTTTGAATATGTTTTAACAAATGATAATGGTTGTCAATAGTGATAGAACCTAACTAGGAACCTATGATCATATGATAGCTGAACTCTTAATGGCCAAATTCTTTGAAAAATTAAAAGGATGGTAGGATTACCACCTAACTGAATCCCAAATATTAGATATCCTCAAAGTTAATAGAATTAATGAAGAAGGTAAGGCATTCTTAGAAGAGAATAACGAACTCATTCAAGATGCATTTCCATATTTTATATTAGCAATCTATTTACATTTTATAGGAGACCTTTCACATTTAAAAGAAAAAAGTGGTGAATTATTGTCAAATCTTAGGTGAAAAAAAGTTTCACATTCTTAATAAGAGTAATTCTTAAAGAAGATTCCAATCATCCCTTTTGGAAAGAGAATTTCTTAGTAGGCTTACCTTTCCTATTAGGTTAAAAAGTGAGAAACAAAACTAGAGAAACCTACAATGACCAAATAACTTGCAATAGAATAATTTACAGTGAGCTTATTAGTTATACTCAAGGAGAAGGTTTGTAACTGTGCGAAGAGATGAAACTCTAAAAATAGTTGAAATATGAAATGCTTAAATCCAAAAAAGGATGAAGCACCCTTTTGTCAACAATTTGATCTTTCTTATAGTAATAGCCAAAAACAACCTTGTAAAGACCATAGTAAAACCAACATAGCAAAACTAGAAAAAAATTTCCATAGAAAAAGCCTAAGCTTAATAGGAAATATGTGAACAAAACCCAAAACTTTCCTTTAACATAAAAATTTAGAGACATAATGTGATATAGGTGCAACAAGAAAGGTCACGTAGGTAGGTGCCATAAAATCAATAGAAAACTTCAAAGCTTAGATTTAGATCAAGAGATATTAGTTATAATCTAAACCCTAATGATTTTAATACTGAGTCCTTTAAACATTATTCTGATGAAAAATAAGAAAATGAACCCTTAGGAATAGAAATAGATAGTTCAACGATTAGTAATGAAACATTACACAATGACTAATCAAAATTAGAAAAACAAGTTAATTTGCTGACCGAAGACTAAAAGTTCCTTTTAGAAGTAATAAACCATATATAATAGCCTCAACTACAAAAAAGAATATTTGTAATAGCTTCCCTAGTATCAAAGCCTACCTTCAATAATTTGATACAAATACAACTTGACCAACATCCTAGACAAAGCAAAGAAAAATAAAAATTTAGGGCCTACCTTTTCTAATATATATCAAGAAATTACACTTATAAAAAAAGAACTAAAAATCCATAAATGAATACTAAAAGAAGATAATGAAACCATAAAAAATTGCTACAAAAAATCAACAGGGAATAATATAAGTCAAATGAAGAACTAAATGAAAAACATGAACTCAATAACACTGAAAAACTACCTAAAGATTTTATATTCATTCTTTACTAAATCACATTGTAGAAATATTTGATTAGGATAAACTTAAAGTGATAAAAGATTTTAGAATTGACACAATTGTATTATTTGTGTAACATCCCGTTTCTGTATAACGGGTTGAATTATAGAAACGGGTATATGTGAGAAATTTAGGAAAACACAACTTATGCTCATGCATTTGTGCACAGTAATTATTGCACAT
>JANQAP020000053.1:793252-807344 GCA_026874005.2 Erythroxylum coriaceum
ATCTTGCATGGACGTCGTGAGTGAGTGATTTTTCTTCATTGTATTTTTATTTTTCTTGTATTTTAATTTTCTTCTTCGTACTCAATAAAGAGAATAGAGTATTAGTCTTCAAAAAATCGCCTAAATATCTGCTTTTGGTTCACTTTAACTTCTTTACTTCTGAATTATGCCTAAAATCACATATGAGTCAAAGTAAGTTTCTTAAGTAATTTAATGTCATTAATTACTCAGTGTTATGAAATAATTAGACAATCAATTAAGCACATATCAATCACGTATTCTTATATATCTTTTCTAACTTATTCAACTCTTATTATTCAGGTTCTGATATCTAGTTATGTATTTATAATATCTTCTATATTAGCTACTTCAATCTTATATATAAAATTTGATGTTGAATCTTTTACGTTCATTCCTTCAATTTAACATAATAAGCAAATAAGAATAATCCTTAAGAAAACTAAAATATTTAATAAATAAAAAAATCAATTCAAAGTATATTTTTAAGATTTATTCTAGTAAATGTATATCCCTATTTAGTTCATGAAAAAAACGTAAAGAAAACCAACAATAACCAATAAAGAAAACAAGATAAAAAAGTGAGTTCTCATAACGTTTGGATGTTGATGTTCTTGTCTGAGTCTTGATGGAATCTTACTTTCTCTAAGATTTTTCCTTTATTAATTTTCACATGAATCTTCTCTACCTTGTAACTGATTTTTACTCCTCCTAGACATCTCTTCCATTTCTTTTCTCCTTCCTTATCTTTTCATCACAAAACCCTAAAAATTTCTTCAAACACGGGTCAAACACCATACTTGTATTTTTTATACCCCTTTTAGCTTCTTTTTTATAACCATTAATGCCAACATAGGTTAAGAACATAAGACTGTATTGGCCCTATATTAGAATAATCCCCTTTTATTTTGCATTCGGGACTCCTTAATTGGAACATGGGTCTTTATACAAGGAACGTGGTATCATTTAGAAGCCATGTTCTAAATATTTAAACATGTCCAATTTTTATTCTATAAATGGCCAAATTATCATAGAAGCAGAATATATACTAGTAGAATGTGTGCTTATATGTGTTTAGATCATGTTACTTCATACGACAAGTTATTAAATAAACAAAATACACAATTAAGTTACACGGGTTGAACACAATACCATAGAGTTGTCATGTTAGTGAATATGGAGTTATGTTCTATCTATATTATTTGAAAATCACTCTAAAACTTTTATCACTCGGCTCCTGCTTGCCTAAGTTCACACCTTCTTTATCGGAAAAGTAAAATAAGTCCTAAAAAAATATAAACCATATTAATTACCAAATTGTATAAAAATAATCAAAATACAAACTAAATGCTGTCAAGATAAAGTATTCCACTAAACTTCTTCTACAGAATGTTGTGAAAATTTGTTCTTTTTAGGCCAAGACTAGAGCCATAATTAGATGAGATCCTCCCTTTAACCATAATTAGGTAAAATTGTATCCTATTTTTATACTCAGTTGAAATTAATTATAATTAGATAATTAGTTAAGTATTTGGGAAGCAAAAACTTCACATCTAACTTAAAAAAACGATTACCTGTCAGTGAACAAACACTGGGGAGATGGGGTGAACAGTAATGCTTAAGCTTACTAATCTGGCATTTCGTAGGCAATAGATGATTCTGCTTTCAGTTTCAACTAACTACTTAGGCTTCACTTTACTTCATTTTATTTAAGCCACTAGACCAAGGTTCAACCTCCTTGGTTTGTTTAGGGGGTGTTTGTTTCTATTTTTATTTTTAATTATTTTTTTTAGTTTTTAGTTTCTGTTTTTGATTTTGGTTTCTTCCAGTTTTCAAAAATTATGAAAACCATAGAAAGTGATTTTTGTTTCCTGTTTCTGTTTCTTTCATAATCTGATTTACTTTCATTTAATATATTATTTAATTATTTAAATTTTATAAAAAATATGAATAATTTAATTCAACATTATATATTTAATAAATTAATATTAATTATCAATAAAAATTATGAATTATTTTATTTTATTTTATTTTTATAATTAAATTATATATAGTTAAATTTTAATAATTATTAATAAATCTAATTAAATTTAAAATTTATAAATATTCAAATAAAATTTGATTTAATAATTAAAATATATTTCAAATAAATATTAATTTTTAAATAAAATATTAATTTTTAAATTATTTATTTTGTTAAAATAACATAATATTAAAATAAATATTATATAAGAGATTAAATAAATTTATTTAATTAAAAATAACTTATCTTTAGGCTTTATCTAATATGTAATTATTATTAGTGATAAAAATATAACTACATTAACATTAACAAACAAACAGCTTTTTCTTTTTATTTGAAATAAACCAGAAACGAAAAACTGAAGACGAAAACTGAAAACTATAACAGAAAAACAGAAGTAAAACCAAACGACCCCTACTTATTAGATATGATTTACAAAAAAGTATAATTATAAATAAATTAGAACTAATTGGATATGATTAAGTGTAATCAAAATGGATGATTTTTAAGTCTAATTGATCTCAAACTAAAAATAATGTTAAAATTAATCAAATACTATAAACTATATATTGAATTAAAATTGAATTTGATGGTGAACAAAACCTTAAAAGTAAAAGATCAAAGTTAAGCACTAAAACTTATAATTAGATGAAATTAAATATCAATACTAACAGTTTCCCTTTTTTACTTGAATTTTTATTTTTAATTATGTTAGTTAAAGAAAACTTTATTTTTTATTTTCAATTAAAAATGTGAATAAAACTAACTACTTCAAATGTTGTAAAATTGTTGCATATTATAATCATAACATTAGGAAAGTGGTTAATGGATGATATAAATATGGTCTACTTATGAATTTGTATATGAATAAACTTTCTAGAATTTGTATCATTTAAAAGAATTGCCTTTATGATTAGTAAAAATGAAAGGAATGATAAAAATTTCGCGAAAATGGAAGGTCTAAGGAGCAATATCTTATTGATCTCCTGAGTAGTGTTGAAGAATAGGAGATTGATTATCAACAAATAATATGAAGATGCATATAAGAGATTGAGATAGGATGACAATGAGCTAGCCAATGAGCTTGCCCCACTAATTTTAAAAAATTTTTTTTTAAAATTAAAAGTATAAAATAATGTCTTTTTTAATTAAGTCTGGGCCTAGATTGCCTAGGCCTAGGTCTAGGCCTACTCGATGCCTAACACTTCTAAGCAAAATGATATAATTTTACTTAGACTAGTTGGACCTCGGACGGTCTAGGCCTGGACTTAGTCCATGAGTCAGTCTATTGAAAACACTTAAATCTAAGCCCATGGGCCGCTCATTGCCATCCCTAGATCAAGAAATTAAGAATCTAAAGAAAAATTACATAACGGAGAAACGTGCCAAAGAATTGTTATGTCTCTGATGGACAAATCAACGAGAACAAAATAAAGTCACTCCTTAAAGTCTTCAAGCCATGCTCAATCTAGTTAAACTAAGGATAATTAACCGAAGTCCCTTATCTGTATGCAAAGGATTATAGTAAAGTGAGAGAGGAGAATGGGACTACCCTACAAATCCCATATGAAAGCTTCATTCCTTCCAATTTACTTTGTTGGCTCCCAAAGTCCACATCTTATCACAAGAAGGTAATTTGCTCATCACAAGTGTTTGGACTATAATTAACCTTTTAGCCCTTAATCTTGTATTAATAATTAAAAGCATTAACGTCATATGTAAAGCTTTACATTTTTTTAAAAAATACATCTTTAGTCTAAGAAAATTGAATTAAACCCATAATTAGCTCTACTCAATAATAAAATTTAAACTTGTATGCTGGACCATTTTTTTTGAAATTAAATAATAAACATATTCAAAAAGAATAGGAAAAGCCTTACAAGGGTCTAATACAAGTGTATAGCTAAGTAAAAAAGCGTTAATACCCTTTAATAATAACCTAGTATATAATAAAGATATAATAATCATTCACAACAAACAAGCAACTTGAAAGCATACCAGTAAACCCATGTTACAATCCAAGCATTTCCAATTTCTCAAATTCTGTAGATGATTGCAAGTTATGTGGAAAGTTTTAACTCTGCTCTCCTCATAAGAATTATTTCCCTTATCCAAGTGAAGATCTCTTGTTTCAGGATGTTGAGCTCCAGCTTAGTATTTCCAAAGAATATAACATTCCTCTCATTCCATATCGAGTAAATTAAGCATACAAAGTTGATCATTAGTGAGTAATGATCATCTTTAGATAGAGATATAAATTGTATTCCCATCTAATGATTACATCCCATTCATTTTCTCCATAATAGGTACCACAAAGTATATTATTGACTAGATTCCATTAAAGGAAGGGAAATTGAAAAATAAGTGGCTCAAGAATTTAGAAAGATGAGTACATAAAAACCAACTCAAGTTCCAAGTTAGAGTTACCTTACAATTGTCCTTGGTGCTAAGCTTATTGAATATAGCTAGCCACGACATGAATTAAAACTAGAGGATCTAGAACTTATTCCAAACTAGCTTATGTAAGCTTTCTCAAAGTGAAGGAGAGTTAAAAGGATTTGGACTTGATTTGTTTGTGAATAAGCCTAGTGAATGAAGTAGCTATATAGGTGTATCTTCATTAGTTGAGTAAGGCTTGTAAGAGGGAATAAGATCCCAATTGAATTTTCTTCCTCTACTAAAGCAATTCCACTTTTTGCTATTGATAATGAGCTTATCCCTAAAAATTATTTTGAAATGTGAATATAACATTTTAGTAGGACAAAAGGAGGTACAAAAATACCTACTTTACTCCAATTATCGTACTAAATCAAGGAAGATTCCCCAACTCCTATCTACATCTTGATGACATTCCAAAGTGATTCCTTAAGTTAATTAATTGCATCAAAGCCTACGATATATCATATAATGTTTTGAATCTCTTGAAGTTCTTACCTCAAGTAATTTTCATGAATCCACTTAATCTATAGTAAGTGGTGGTCATATAGGATTCTCTAGATTTTTTTTGCAAAAAAAATCTTATTCATCAAAGATATAGAGCTAATATCCAATTCCTTATAAGACTTTGGTAAACAAGTTCTCTTCTAGCTAACCTTAGCAATTGGTTTCCTTGTGTCAATTTTACCCCATGGAAAGTTTTTGACATAATTCTCTACTTTTTTAACCAAATTCTAAGTAAAATAAGATGTGAAATCCAATAAATGTGACTACTAAGGATTAAGGAAACAATAGAAACCATTATAGAAATAGGTATCAACATATAAAAACTATTAGAGAAGGATTAGAATTAGTAAGAAAAGAGAATTATTCTGATAACCCCATTACAATTTTGGGTTAAAAATAGAGAACAAGCAAGTTTAAAAATGATAAATAAACTAAATATTATTATAATCAATGCTATAAGATATAATTTAGAAGATCTAGAAGAATTTAAAAGACAACATTGTGAACTCAAAAATCTAAAGCTCATTAGGCCTAGAAAATCTCCTCATTCTTCTCCCGCTTGTTTGGTTAGAAATCATGTTGAAGTAATTCGAATTAAAGCTATGGATGGTGGTAAATTATAAAAAATTAATGATAATATAGTATTTGATGGATATTTTGTACCTTATAAAGAAACATTAATAAATTTAACAAGAGCGAAACAAATTTTCTCTAAATTTGATTGTAAAAGTAGATTTTGACAAATAAAAATGCATAAAGATAGCATTTCCTATATTACTTTCTTTACCCCATAGGTTCATTATGAATGGTTAGTCTTACCTTCACGATTTCCTAATAAGTTATTAAATAAAAAACAAGTTAAAAGTGTTTTGGTTGTATTAAACTATGCCTTTAATTTTATCCCAAACCTAGCTAAAATTAGGAAAACTTTTCAAACACTTTTAAAGAAAATCAAACAATTGAATTTCCCTTTATCTGATTGAACAGATAAATACCAAAATTTTCTCTACCCTCTCATAATAATGAATTAATTCTTGAGATTGATGCTTCTAACCATGTATGGAGTGAAGTATAAAAAAAGATAGATTATGATTCTAATATTAAAGTGAATGAGTCTCTTTGTAGTTATGAACATTTACAGATACGCATTGACAATACCATATAAATGAAAATTAATTATTTGCGGCAATAAAAACTTGTCAAATTTTTTATTTTTTATTACCAAAAAATTTTTAGTTAAGAACTGATAATACACAAGTAAAAGCATTTATTCAAAATAATTTGCCTTCTAAATCTATGTATAATATATATATAAAATGACAAACTTTGTTAGCAGAATATACCGTTGATATTGAAATTATCAAATCTAACAATAATATTTTTGTAGATTTCTTAACCAGAGATGGTCAAAGACGAAATATTTGAATTGTTAGACTAGATGTTTGAAGATATTGATACTTGTCAAGTACAAATTAAAGATCTCTTAAATATTGCAAATTTCAACTCGATACTTAAAGAAATTATTGAATTACTTCTCTCTTTTTTCCATATATGGCAAGCAAAGATAAACCATTACAATTATTCTGAGCAAAAACTTTATAACTTGCTCAATAATATCAAGATAACTGAAGATATCGAATCTACGAGATCTTCTCCTATAAATCATCTGATTTAGCCAAAGGTTATTACTCTTGAAACTATCTCTTTACAACCTTATACTAAATGCAAACCATTGCTACAGAAAAATATCATGATTAAAAACCTTCCCAAGAGTCATCTTACTATTTAAGCACATTTTGAGATAATGAGAGATTTATACCTCCCAAAGAGTCATCCTACTATTCAAGCTAATTTTGAGATAATGAGAGATTTATACTCCTTACAAAATCATAATACTTTTTATATTGGCCTTTTAGGGATATACCCTAGATTAATTTTTTGTAGGGAACTAATCCTCAAGCTATTCGTGATTGATATGACTTTGGAGCTATAAATGTTATTTATCTGAAAATCCAAAGTTTCCTGAAATCTCTTTACTCCCCAGATGGATTTAGGAAGGAGTAAAGGATTATTATTTGAATAATCCTACAATAACATTTAAAGATACTCTCATGTTAAAAATATTATTTGTTGGCCCCAATTTTCATAAAGAAGAAAGATATGATGCTTATCATTTTACTATGTTAGGAAAAATCAGAACATTTTCCTATCATGATACACAAAAATTTAAGAAGAGAATTCTCTAAGTTCTTTGAGATTGATATCCATTATTGAAGAGGAATCTGGATGAGAACTGTTATTTCTGGCATGGAGGTAGCATTTAAAATAGGATTTTGAATCTATGCTGAAAAAAGTAAAATTTCCTCTCTAATGATAGCCTCAGCCAAAAAAACACCAGTGGCTGCTAAAAATTTTGTCAAGACCAAGATTAACATGATTTAACGAGGCAAAATTAAATCTAGTCTAGAAGCTCAAAGTCGATTTCGCCACCTTAGAAAGCATACCTAAAATATCTATCCAACCTATACAAGTGGTGTCAAATCTTTTAAAGGAAAAGAAAATTTTGAGGCATTTGGAGTTTACACTTATAGTGATGATTAGGACTATCCAATAAGAGAAGAGATATGTGGTAAGATAAGATGAATGGAACAACCTTTCAGACTAATAGAAATGGAGGAAATATATTGCAAATAAGGATATACATGAAAACAGATAAAAAATAGATTTTAAGTTTGGATTTAACATCCGTTTTTATGTATAAATAAGCCTCTTTTAGCAAAAGAGGGCATCACTCCTTTTGTAATATCTTCCTACTTTACTTTGTACTCTCTACTATTAAATAAAAGATCTCTTTTTGTAGATACATTTTATATGTTCTACCTTAAAACCTTACTCTTTTCCAATATTCTTTAGTTTACACCTAAGTTAGGAAACGAAATAAGGATGTGCTAGACTTTGTTGAAGGAATCGTCAAGGGTAGTTACCTCTTAAGGTTGGAGCCTAAATGGTCATTAAAAGACTCAACAAAAACTTGGTGAATCTACGATCAAAACACTAAAGAGATATGTATGGAAGCATATTGGACCTTTAATTTGGAAGTATAATTTTGTTATGCATATTTTTAATGACTTCTTATTTTCTAGAAAAAATTATGTATAGATTATTTGGATTGGATCTAGATTCTATAGATTCGATAAATAAAATAATTACTACACTATTTGAAGAAGTTATTGATATTATAACAAATAATTATAATTTAAAAGAAGAAGATTTGTTTAGAATTACTTTAATTTTTCATATTCTAAAAAGCTTAGATATGATAAAGTTTTTATTTTAGCTCATAATTGATATTAATATGTATTTTATTTACAATTTTGTTGAAACAAGATCCAATTTTGTGAATTTTTTGAGATGGAACCAAAATGGTATCAGAGCCATGACAATTTGGTGTACTATTTGTAAAGATATTTATCAACAGATTCAAGATAAGCAACATCAAATAACCTTCAACAATAAACTTATGCAAAAACTTAAGAGAGTATACTCACAGTTGAGACTTTCTAATTGTGTTTCTTTAGGAACCTTCTTAGATTTTAAAACCTCAATTAAGGAATACAAGTTTGGAAATTATTACCTCTCAAAAGATGATAAAATATTACATTTTAGCTTTTTTAAGCATTATAAACTACATTTAAAAAGAGGATATTAGAAATGTTACAGCTTATGTTTTTAACCATGATCGAATTTCCTTATTGTGATCCTTTACTTTCTGAAATAAATAAACTTAATATTCATGTAAAGGAAACTCAGACTAAATTACACTATCATACAAATAGATATAATTATTTGTTATCACATCATCATACAAATAGATAAAATTATTTGTTATTCAGAAAGTGTCATAAAAAGCTATAAAAATTGTTAAAGACAATAATTGACAAATCAGACAGAATATTTCAAAGGTGTAAGAAATTACGATAGAAACTCATTTAGAACTAACTAGAAATTATGAAATCTATCATTTAGAAGGCAGAAGATAAATATTTAAAACTAAAACCTAACAGATTAAAGATAGAAACTGATTTGGTTAAAATTAAAAATAAACTATAGAATATTATGGAAACAATATTCTTTTGGGTATAAAAAAACTTCAAGATCAATTTTCTGATTTGCATAATATGATAGAAAGGCTAAATCAAAGAGAAACAGAGAATAAATCTATTAAAATCCAATGGACAAATATTTAACTTAATCTTACAAATGAAAATACCTCCTCATTATAGATAAGATGGAAAATTTTATTCAAGCTTCTGATTATGAAATCGAAGAATTAAATAAATAGATAAAAATTTAAACTTAGAAAGTTTAATTTATATAAAACCTGATTTAAAACTAAAAGTCCATTGGAATCCTAATATCAGTGATATATCTAGTACTTCTAGAAATCCATGAATTCTACATAATTCTCAGAGTTTTAGTAAACAAAATTTACAATATGTTGGAATTCAAATGATAACTAAAGATAAAGATGGTTTTATAGGTAAAATGAGAACAAAATTGATAAATCTTTTTAGTATATATTTCGATATTGACTGCGTCCAAAATATAGAAGAAGCAATTGATAAATGGGAAACTACATTACGAGTAGCAATTGCGATTAATAAAATGGATTATGAAACAACTAAACAATTTTTAGAAAAAACTTTACTCAATAGCTCGCTCTAATTTTGGAAAAATTTAGATGAAAACTCAAAAAACTTGATTTTTAACTCTGATAATGATATAGCTCGTTCATTTAATAAGCCAAACAGTTGAAACTTTTCAACTATAATTTGTTGTTGAAGGAAATATTTTAAAAGATACAACTACTATTGGAAAATATGCTATAGCATTATAAAGATTACAAATATGTGATATATGTGTAATTAATAGATATATTTGTGTTTTCCTATATTATTATTATTATCATGTTTATAATCAAGTAGAGAATACGCAACTTTATCTAAAATTATTTTACTCAAAGATCCCTGATCCATAAGGAAGTAAATTAAAAGAAACTTATAATTTGGAACTTGTAAATGCTTTAGGAAAAAGAATCTCCTTTTTAAAAGATAAGTTAAGTGAATGGTGTGATGAAGCAATATTATTAAAGAAACGTAAAGGAATAAATAAAAGATCTTCTTTATGTTGTTATGATTTAAAAATGCCTACTATGATAAGATGATGTAATAGTCATTTTATTATAAAAAGATAAAAAGAAGAATTATAAAAGAAAGAAATATTTTAAAAGACAAAACTTTAAAAATGAAGAGCTAGATATTACAAAAGAAAAGAGGGATATAGGCCTAAAAAACCTATGTTTAAAAGAAAAAAAGAATGATAAATGAATGTTAGTGTTATTATTGTAAAGAAAAAGGACATTATACGAATGAGTGTCCTAAAAGATTTAATAAAAAGAAAATAGAAATAGATGATAAGGTAAATGAAATGATAAGAAATGAAGGTTTCAATAAAATTAATAGTTCTAAAGAAAGTATTTTCATACTAACAGATACAGAATACAAAGAATCTTCTAATTCCGAAATAGATAAATAAAATGGAAGAATCATCCAATACCTAAGAAGATAAACAAATAATAAATAATATAGTAGAAACATTTGAAAATATGGAGAATATAGTCAAGAAGCTCTTATTGATAGAAAAATGCTTAAGAAGATTCAAAATCCAATGTTTCCTATAAATTCTTATAGTGGATTTAATATAACCCCTTTACAAAAATTAGGAATAAAATTAAGACATGGAATTAATTTTAAAGAGAAAGCTTTAGATATTAGTTTAACCTCTAATAAAGTAATGATTCCTCTGCTATCTAAAAGAGATATTTCTTGGAATCTTAATTATATTCGATGAATACAAATGATAATTAGATCAAAATTTAAAGAAGGAATTGATAGCACAATAACTTTAGCAATCATAGATGATATAATTCATAAAAGAAGAGAAGCCTATATGGGAATTCTGAGAGGTAATCTCATATATCAAAATTTTTTGTTTAATATCTACCTTAAGATATCTTTTAATATACAAGATAAATATTTTGATAAAACCCCTTCTTAAATCTAAGATTTTAAAAGAAAAGATTTAATTAAAGATAGAAATAGACCATATTCTCTTGCTTATATGATATCTTATGCCTTATCAAATACCCACCATACTCAATGTTTTGCTAATAAAGATATTATTGACTGTCCTAAATTATTTTTGAAATTAAAAAAAAATACCCTCCTTATATTACTAATATAGGAAATTTTGAAAGCAATTTTTCTTTAGATTTAGAATAAAAACCTTTACTAACTTATGATAAAAGACTATTAACTAGATTATCTTATTCAGATACTAGTGTTACAAATAGTACACAATATTCGAGTGCTCCATTAAAGGCGCATAAAACTCTAAGTTCTAACTATAAAATTAAAGTAGAATATTTTGATGGTGTAAACTATGTTCCTTGTAACATTTTGATCGATACCGGTGCTGGTAAAAGTTATATTAATCATAAATCAGTAAAGAACTTGATAAGCTTCCAACTAAATAAACCTTATCAATATACAAATTTTAATGTTGATATATATCAAATAGATGTTGCCGTAGAAACCACAATCAAGATAGGTGATAATAAAACACCTATATGATTATTAGTTAAAAATGAAGGATTTTATTTAGAAATAATGTTAGTAACTAGTTTCCTTGAACAAGTTTAACTTTAGAAGATAACCAAATATGGAATCTAACTATCTTATAGTAGTGAATAATATATATTCCTAGATAATGACTACCCCTACTCGTATTTATGTTTTGATCTGTTTAACATATAAGGTTTATAAAGCTGAATACTTTGCAGCATATATCAATAGTGGCTCTGGTTCTTGTTTATGTAAATCAAGTTGTTTTCTTTCACAATATCATGAAAATTTAAGAGATATAATAGGGTTAGATATTTCTAATAATAAGATACATCTATCTAAAGGTATCCAACAGCCCCAAATCTTATTAGGCTCCTTTCTAATTAAATGTTCCCCTTTATTTGGAAGGATGCTCAATTTACAGTTTCAAGTTTGAAACTTTAAGATTTTGAGGTTTTTATTTTGGAGATCGTCATAATGAAACCATGATTCATTTTCTGAGTAAGTTTCTTTTTGTGTATGCTTTATGTGCTTCCATCTTTTAACTTATATGGGTCATCATCGATGTCGAATATTCTCACTAGGTTTCTCAGTTATGCCAAGGAAAAAGAGTTTTCTGATTGGATGGTGGATGTAAGAAGAAGACAAATGCAAACCCTGAATTGGGCAACGGGGAATTTGAGACCTGTAGGCCTATTTGGGAAGAACTGGATAAGATGGGCGTTTAAGTACAAACACCCTTTTACGGTTACCGGCATAGTTGGCTTAAAATCAAATCAACACCCTTTTGAAAAATGAAGTTACGATTTTCGGGGTAGAAAAAATAACAAAGAAAATCAAATGGAAGAAAAAAAGGATTTTGGTTTATTATTTTAAATTTAATAAAATAATTATTTATTAATTAAAAAATATTATACACTTGACAGTCATGTAAAAGGTACTAAAAATATTAAAAATCTGATGCTACATAAACGCTGTTAACAAAAAAATTTAATATTAAATTATTTTTATAATAAATTGAAAGTTCAAAAAATCTTAAATTAAATTTGAATTCAATGCACAAGCACTATGACCCTGTTTGGTAAGAAGCAGTTAGTTGGAAACAAATTAATATAGCTGATTTGACTTACAGATAACATTATCTATTTATTTAAAGATGTTTAGTAAAATTAGTTGTTTAACATTAGCTGTTTATGTGTAAAATGACTTATGAAGGCATGACTTAAAGGAAAGGATTTATAAGGACATGAGTATTATATCTTAGTTTTTTGTAATTTTCTCATAAGAATTTAGATAGAGCAAAAGAAGTCAACACATCATTTAAAGCAAAGGTTTATAATAATCTAAGAACGACATTTAACTACCACTAAACTAAAAGCAATATTATTACAAATAGTTGTCATCTCCCAAGTTCTCAATTCTTCAACGCCTTCTTGTGTAGAGTTAACTTCAAAATTTTCAAATACATCCAGAGGTATAAATTCAAGATCTTGATCGATGTTGTTAAAAGTCGAATCACCAATTATGCTTCTTCTAATATAGTTATGCAACACAAAAGCTGCACAAATTATTCTATTTTGATCCATCAATGAATACTTAGGCATTTTCTCCATTATTTTCCATCTAGCCTTAAGAACACTAAAAGCCCTCTCAATACAACTTTTTAATGATGAATGAGCTAGATTAAAAACTTCTCAAGATTTTATTAGATTTACACCAAGAAGTTTCGATTAATGATGCCTTATTTTTGTTTAAGATGTCCAATATCATTCTCTTTCCGGATAGCCTTTGTCAACTAAGTGATATTTATCTGAGTGTACATGAAGGAAACATAATTAATATGAATAATATTATAAAAATTTAAATCATGAGTAGCAAATCTTACAAATCATAAAGTTACCTATCAGTGGTTTGAAATTTTGAGTCTCGAATTACTGATTGTATCAAGGAAAATATGAGAATCATGTGCTTATCCCTTTTGACCCACTAAAACACATATGAATAGTAAGTCAAAGTCATATGCTGCCAATACATTTGTAGTCGTTATTCCTTTCCGTCCTTTACATCACATTTGATCCTCCTCTGCAACAACTACTGCTATATGTGTACCATCAATTGCTCCATTGCAATCCTAATATAAAACAACAATCATAAGATGATAACCATTTTCAACAAAAACATAATGAAGGGAGAGGGGAAAAATATTCAATTACCTTCAAATGTGGCATATATCTAGCATCATTGGCAATTTGTAGAGGACTCTCCATGAATTCATGATCTTTTGGTACGAGTATATCCGTTGAAAATCCATCCATGACACTCAAAACTTCTTTAAAAACTCTACTCACGATTTCACTATAATGTTGAAAACGCTCTTGGGTATCTCTATTAGGGGCACCTTTACATAGGACATATACAAATAAAC
>JANQAP020000053.1:807380-817696 GCA_026874005.2 Erythroxylum coriaceum
CTCAAACTATATTTTTTTTCCAAAACCATGCATAATTGACGAAATGTTTTTTGATTCATCCTAAATGTATTAAAACACCTTTTTTCATGATCATTCAATAATTCATTCATCCATAGTTCTCCTATTAGATAGGAAGTCATGCATGGTTCTATCAAATCCCAAAACTCATTCTCATTGTCCAAAAATTGATTAATTTGTAAAAGTTGCAAAATTTTCACAACGTTATCATCCATACCTACAAATCAACAAGCAAAATTGCATTCTAAATGAATAAGACACTTATATGTCTAAATATCAAGAAATAAATAATATAACACATAATAAAATTATAGATTACCAACAAGATAACATAATATAATAAAATAAGTTAACCAAGTTCATAATGTCTCAAAACGCACCATGTCAATATAAGTGCACAATTTACAAGAACAATACACTAAACATAGTAATGCATAGAAACTATGTTTAATGTTTCTTACGCTTCTCGAGCTCGTACGTAAACTTAACGTATTCAACTCTTTTTGTATCATCTGGTAAACTGAAAAAAATAGACTTTCTTTTTGGATCTTCAATTAACATGCAAGAAAAGTAAAATTCAAGGGTACCATCCTTTAAACAAAACAAAGTACATAATTTTTCCACAACATTTTTAACATCATGATGTCATGCATCAACACTAGTACTCTATGATGCATCAATATTCATTGTGTTCTACATTTTCATAATAGAAGTATTCATCTCTATTGTTGCAATTTGTCTCTCTTGAATGAATTGCATCATATTGTCAAACCTCTCATACATTTCTACAGATCCTCCTACCCTTTTAATGGAATCAGTTCTTGTACTCTTGTTACTTTGTGAACTATCACTCTCCAAAAAGCGTCTTCTTCTGTCACTCCCTTTATCATGTGTAGCTTGAAGGTTAGGAGCAGGAGTAGATGTAGGGGTTGGGGTAGGTTCATTCCACAACTCTTCCCAATCATCAGTCACATGGTAATTGTTTACACCACTAGTCTCATCCATATTGTCATGATTATGATAGCTTGATGGTTGATGATGGCCATTGTGACTATGATATGAAGGAGGAACATATACTTCATCAACTTCTCATTGTCCTTATGGAGGGTCAACCACAACATAAAATGTAATCTCCCTTCAGGTCAAACATCTAAAAAGTTTATCCAACTTACATTCAAGCTCAGGTTGAAGCCCTTCCTTTTTAAATGTTTTAAAATTGATATTCTCCTATAAAAATAAATAAATTAAATATAAATTATTTGACTAACTATTTAGCATTAAAGTAAAGGAAAATAACTTAAAATGGGGACAAAAAGGCTAACCTTAATCTTCAAAGTCCACTACTCCTCATCAACATTGATTATTCCTTTGTGATAATCCCATCCTAATCCTGTTTCTTTCTTTTTCAACTGTTTCCAAAGACCCCATCTAACTCTCATCCAATCAAACTTATTTTTTAGTTTATTTTTATCCCATAAGTTTGTCGCTTTCTGAAACTCATCCCCCACCTTCTTCTATGGTAACCTTTAACAAATAACTTCACCATATTTTACCTTAATCCTTTAAATATATTGGCTACAAATGTCACAAAAGATAAGAAGTGTTTCTTTTGGCCAATGAACCTGCATATATCATTCCCCCTTGACTTCCTTTTTTGTTTCCTTTTTGGGATGGTGTCATCTAATCATATAAGTTGAGAGAAGAATATATACTAGTTAATCAATTTGCAATTGGTTTCACTAGTTCATACAAATCAAATCATTATCCAAAAAAAAAGTTAAAACAAAATTTTTGCTTATGAATCATATCTAAGTAACTAACTTGGTTATTATTTTTGTAATCATGACCTGATACAAATCAAATCCACATTATTATGCAAAATCATCATAATATTACAAGCTAATATAAATAAAATAAAATCGTTATCCAAGAAAAAGGAAAAAGGAAAAACGAAAATGTGAAAGCAATTTGGGTTAAGACCATTATAGAAAACAACAAATCAAATGGAAGTTAAACTAACATAACAGAGCTAAAAGAAAACATGGATGTGAATAGATGACATTGATTTCCTTTAGAAAGAACTGGACGCACAAATTGTGAAACAACTTTTGTAATCTACAATTTAAGAAAATGTAGTTAGGAGAATGAATGACATATTATACAACTCCAAATTTTTAGGAATAGTATTATGAGAAACATACAAGTTTGTGTATTCCAATTTATCTCAACAGGTTTTTTTAATAGTATGTGAATTTTGTTAACTGAAACATACAAAATGATACATTGTGACTTACAACATTAACAAAAGAATCACAAACATACAAAAGTGGTAGAAAATATTGTAAAAGCGAAAAATGGCAGCATTGGAATTATAATCAACGGCCTATGGTATGAAACCCTCAGTAATTCCAAGGAAGATAAGTTAGTAGCTGAGAGAGCCTAAACTTTCTACATGAATTGGTAAGCATCTCCATCATTTATATTGGCACGAAGCTCTAAAATAGATGATGAAAAAAAATAAATTATCAAGTTTTTGGAACCAGTTATAGTTGGAAAAATATCCAACATAAATGCAAGGCTTTTTACAATCTAATTTGCCTGTGTTTTCAAACAACGAACTGAAGATGCTGAAGAATGGATTAGACTTCATAAGGATAAAGCACTACAGTAATTTCTACATTAAAGATTGCTTGTTTTCTCCATGTAAGTAACGACCTAGAGCTTCAAGGACAGAAGGTTTCATTCCACATACTCCACTAAGGGATGGTTTGTTGATTGGCAAACTTGTATGCTAACTCAAATAACCTGCATTATCCTACAATTTTCCTATCTTTATCGAGAAATAACTCTTGTTTCGTGCTAATGTAGACTGCACTTAACTAGCTATATGTTTACCCTCAAGGAATGGAAAATATATTAACCCATTTGAAAGGCAGGGACAAAAACATTCCAATCTATATAATAGAAAATAGTGAGTGTCAACGTAAGTATAGTGCATTCTTCAGTATCTACAATCCTAATCTTTGGATTACATTACGATACTCCTATAAGTTTTGGTGAGAATGATGCGAAAGTATAGAGAGATGTGATAAAAAGAAAGCATAAACAGAGGTGATAAGAGAAAACAAATTGGATAAATTAGAACTCCATGAATTGATCTCTGCCACTCAACCAGTTTCTTGATCAATTGTTGTTCTAGTATTGCCTCTATCACTTTTTTCCTTCCATGATACGCCATTTAGCAAATGCATTATATAGTTGCAAACTTAATTTGCAAGTCTTCTTTGCTCAAAAGACAAATTATCCTAGGGATTTGTCTCCAGTTTATTTTGATCAATTGATGGAATTATGATCAATTAGACGAGTGATGAAAGTACCTTTATTGACCAACATGAACCTAGTGGCAACAAAGTTTGAACTATCAAACCCATTAGCACCAAACCCACAAACACATTCCTATTAAATCTTACTAAAGAAACTATAACAGTAGCTTCATGTTCCTGAATATAGTTAGTGAATTGCCATCAAAGAAGGGCTGAAAGGTTATGCGCTTGCAACTTTCTTAGTTTTTAAAGTAAAGAATTAAGCTCAAAAAATTGTTTAAATGGAATGCAAAGTTTTGGGTTACTAGGAAGAAGTTCTTGTGCTTTAGTATAAAGCGCTACGAAAGTATCTATGGCGGGTTGGTAACAGTGGGTTTTTGTAAAGATGGGGTTGATTTGTAGTTCTTTTGAAGCTCTTTTTAAAGCTCCTATGAATGCCAACATAAGTGTGTTTTCCATCGATGAATACAGCTTCAAACTTAGATGATGATATGAACAAAGTAGGTGTTGAGAAATATGGGAAAATTGATCAAAGAGAGAGACAGATAATAGAAAAGCTTACCTACCAATCTTTAACCTCGTCAGTTGATACACCTCTTGTGGAAACAAATTTAGGTGCTATTTACTATTGATGTATGCATCACAGTGCAATTACTATGCAAAGCAAAGCAAGCCTTATGTTATGAAACAAAGTTAATGAACAAATTGGAGGTAGGTGTTGAGAGAAATATGGGAAGACTGATTAAAGAGATAGATAGACAACAACAGAAAAGCTTACCTATCAGTCTTTAACCTTGTCGGTTGATACAAGCAAGCCAATCTTATGAAATAGTTTAATTTGTATCTACGATCAAAAGAATGAAATTTATCATAATAAGATAAACTTATCTCTAAGTCTATTTATATCCAATATCTATCTCCATCTTTCTATATTTTTATCTCTTTAGTAATTTGTAATAACTTTTAGACACAATCATCTTTTCATCCCTTAATTTTTCAGCCACTGTTTTAAAACACTCCTCATAGTAGCATTTTTAAAAATAGGAGGTTAAATTCAATCCGCCAACCCAATATGCTAATTACCAAACATAATTATTGGTTGTTTGATATAATCAAACTACTAAATACATCTTAATCAGCCAAAAAATAACTAATAAACTTTTTGTAAAATAAGGCCTACAAAATTTTCTAAAATATTAAATTTTATTGAAGTATAAATTCAAAATTTCAAAAAGTATCAAATCTTATAAAATTTATAATATCATGTTCTTCCTTTTTCACATTTAGTACATCTAAGATAGTAAGTTTCCCCTAATGTTTTAAAAATTGGACCGAACATTGAACCAGTCAAAGGAAAGGTTTAAGGTTTAATGATTCAACTGGTATTAAACAGCTAAAAAACTGCTATATAATAAATAATAAGTAAAATTTATAAAAGTAAAAAAAAACAAAATATTATATTGAAATAAAAATACACCAATGTCTTTTATTGTATAATAAACCATTAACAAATAAATATGACTAATATAAAACTTAACATAAGAATAAAAATAAAAAATTGTATTTTTAAAGGAGGCTATGTCTCATCATCTTCAAAAGCTCCAAATTCTCCAACGCTATCTAAAGACTCATAAACTACACTTTCATCTAAAGTATTAGCACCAGTTTCTTCTACTACATTCAAATAAATTACAAATTAGAATGTATTAAATTATTCTCAATTGTAAATTTGTGATACATTATACTTTTAACTTAAATATGATAAAAATAAGATATGAACAGATTATTAGTAGATGTTCTTAATTTATTTGTTGTGGCAAACACGTTTTCTTAATAAATTGCCCTTTTAAGTTCATTATAATCAAGATCAATCGATGATTCTTTTTCTTCGATCCAAAAATCAGTATATTCAATACAATTAATATCAACTAGATCATACTTTCTCTTCTTACTAAGCACTCTAAATACATAATAGAGAAATTATAAATTTAATAATAAAAATAAAATTATTGAAATAAAAACAAAATTGTAAAATACCTGTTGTTCATTCTCAAATTATAAGTAACGTAAATAAGATCATTAAGTCTATGATATTCCAAATGATTTCATTTCTTTGAATGAATACATTAAAAAACAATCTAATTACATTCATAACCTGATGCAAAAGTTGTTTGACTGAGTAATCTAATAGTAAGTTTTCTCAATGTTGGAGCATTATCATTGAATAATCTCCACCACTCATCTATATTTTAAATTAATAGTTATGAAAAATAAAAATATATATTATTAATAAGTAAAGAATGCATTAAAACTATAAAAACTTACCAAGCTGCATTTTTTCATCTTAAGTTCTTTAATAATGATCTATCAAAACTCCCTAAACCTTCACGATACAATTTAATTTCATTTATGGCTTATGATTGCTCTTCAGTAGAGAAAATATCTTTGCATTCAATCACGTCAAACATACCGCCCATAATATTATTTATACATGCGCCTCCACTATATAAGTAATAAAGATTGAGAAAATAAGTTGCTAAGTGGATACTTAAAGTAAAATGCTTATCCCATCGTTGGCCAATAATATCTATATAAGGCTTGTACAATTTCTCCTTTCCTTTAAAAAGATTTATAATTGTTTTGTGAGTTCTCTACATGCTATCATATATATACCCCAAAGGTGGCTTCTCATTTGAGTCAACAATTCTCAAAAACCTTATAAGTAGAGTAACAATCCTTGCAATGATCAAGCAAGCATCCCAAAATTTATTATCTAGAATAATAGCACAAACGTCTTTTCCTTTCACTCTTTGATAACTTATGACTTGAAAAGGATTTACTTGCCACTAAATTTTGAAATAGTTGCTTATGCTCATAAACATGTTTTAAAAATGTAGTTACAAACCTAGTAGCAGTAGGATGCACGATCTTAACCTAATCTTCTTACTTTCTGAACCACGACAAAAATGTGATATGGTTATACACAAAAATTATGATCTTAGATGTGCGAGAAGTAAAATTAAAAATATGGTACATGCCACCACTATCTTTTAAAATAAGACCTATACAATGAGCAGTGCATAAAGACCAATAAATATGTCCATACTTTGATTGTAATAAGTACTTAACTAATACATAATTAGATGTATTATCTATAACAAAATGCACAACATTCTTTGGTCTAACCCACTCGACAATTTTATAAAGTAATTTAGATAAAGAATTTGCACTTTTTACCATATCAGAAGCATTAACAGACTTGATAAAAGTTGTTCCAATATTACAATAAACCAAGAAATTAATTAAGGTTCTTTGTCTTTGATCGGTCCACCCATTTACCATAATAGTGCATCCTATTAATTCCCAACTAGACTTATATGTATCCACAATTAATTGACATTCGTTTTTTAAATCTTAAAGCGAAGGCATATGCATCTCATAATAAGAAGGTACCTTAAATCTTGGACCTATCATTGTTGTAGCATCGATTGCTTCTTCAAAGTATTGTGAATTTAAAGCATCTAAAGGAATGTATGAATGATAGAACCATCTACACATGCTCTTTTACATCATAAAAAAACATCCTTATCAGTCAAAGCACTTTTAAGACTAGGTTGAGAACTAGGAGTAGTTCTTAAAGGAATATAAGAATCTATGTCAATAGTAGCCTTCCTTTTTCCTTTATCTAGTAATTGTCATGCTTCATCATCTCCAAACAATATATCACGAGCCTCTTTATTTTTCCTTTTCTTTTTTACTTGTTGCTGCAAATAATTTCCAATGCTATCATGTACTTCAAATGGTACTTTTTTGCATGAAGCAATATTACTTTTAACACTAGCAAGATGTTCTTTCATTCTATAAATTCCTCCCCTTTTAAATATTCTACCGCAAAACATATAGTTATATTCGATATTCCCATCAGATGTTTAAGAAGAAGAAAATAATTTCATGCTAGATCAGACTTACTAAGAGTAGAGGATGCGATATACATCGAATCTTTTTCTAATAATTCCATATTATCCATTATGATTTAACCTAAAAAGTATAAAAAATAATTGGGTATAATATCGTCAGGGAAAAAGTCTCCTACTTAAATAATTCTCATCATCAATTGTAATAGAAAATGATAGTCACAAACAAAAACAACAAGTAATTAATGTTAATAAGTAAAATATTTCATTTACAATATATACCAAATAAGCAAAAAAAAAGATTAAAAGATCCTTGCTTTTTATATAATAAAGAATAACTGTGGCATGAATCTTTTTAAAAAGGATAAAATTTTCTATTTATATTAATTGACTCTAATAAAAATTATGTAAATTAATTTAGAATTAGCCTATTATTATAAAAAAGTAAATCAATGAATTTGAGATTATACTAAACTTAATAGCTTATATTATAGTAAAAAAATAATTAATGTTAATAAGTAAAATATATAAATCAATTCAAAATTATTATATGAGTAATTAAAAATTTATATTAGTATTTTCTTTGACTTAATTTTTTTAAAAAATTAATAGCAAATATTAAAAGAGTTAATATAATTTCTAATAATGTCAAATTAAATTCAATTATGGCACAATTAAAAAATATTTAAAAACTAAAAATACAAAGTGAAGTAATTAGTTACACATAAACACTTGAATATTACTAGTGCTTGCAATCCTTATAAATCACAATGGTGCAATGATAACTATCTACGATCACACAATCTCCTATCGCACAACCCTAATTAGGTAATACTAGAACATTCGATGTGCAGAAGGGGAAGATCCTTACCTCTAGTTCAAACGACAATGTTTTGGTATAATGAGTGTGTTGTTAGCGTAACGATGTCGTTCTAACATGATCTGATGGAATGATGTCTTTTTATGTTAGCTTTTGTTGTAAAAGACTAAGGAGAGTATAGATTCACTCCGCAAATGTTTTTTAATCCTTCTTGTTTCAATACAATTTTTAATTCTAAAAAAATGATAACTAAATAAAACAGGATCCTCCTAGTATGCAATAGACACTAAACCAAAGAAGGGTGACCAAAACTTTTTTGATTTCTTAACAAATTCAAGAGAGAGGACTGAAGTGGACATTGAGTAGTTTAACAAGAGAGGGACCATTTAAGTACATAGGAATAAATTATGAAAAAAGAAATGATAGCCGAGTAGATAGGTTGTTGTTGAATACTTCCAAGTTGGGGAAAGCTATGCTCGATAGACACACCAATCAATTCATTGATAGGAAGAAGTAAAAATAAATTAGATCACTTTACAAATTATTCACATCTGATATCTCCCATACTATTTATCAACTACATCTATATAAACTCAAAATGGCCGCACATATACACTAATAGATGACCAATAGGAGAACAACATAATGGTGAACAGAATGTTATTCACTTATCAGTGTGGTCCACCTCAAATGCCCAGATGTTAGTAAGTGTAGTTTTCAGTTTTAGATCAACAAATTGAATACTTTAAGAGAGTATATATAACACAATAGATTAGAATAAAGAAGAAATCTCTTTTACTTAGTACTCTTGTAGATAAAGCCATCGAATTATCTTGTTATCTGTTAAGAAACCTTGAATAATAGTAAAACTGAACATACTTGAAATTTATACAAACAACCCTTATCTATTATCTATTAAGAAACCTTGAATAACTGGACATACTCGAATTCTATACAAACAATCACAAATTCTATACAAACAATCTTTATCTATATCTGATAAGAAACTTTGAATAACAGTAGACTAAAAAGACTCGAATTCTATACAAACATGGATTTACAACAAAATTAAAGTTTCACCCAAAAAACCATTCATCAACTCTCAAATTTTTTGCTCCTCCATCCATCTAGTTCCTATACCTCATACGATATTCTTTCCTCATACCATGTTTTCAAGAGATAAAGCAGTAGACAGATTGGGCTTCTTCTTTAGACTCTTCATCCATCAGCTGAGGCTTTCTGCATCTATCTCCTCTGTTTGAAGCTCCAGTGGCATTTTGAGAGAGATATGATGAGATCTGGTAAAGATGGTAGAAAGCTAGAAATGGAAGATGATGATGAGTTTTGGCAAAGATGGATAATGTAAGATGACAATGAGATATGGTGACTGAAGATAAGATGGTGAATCTAGCAAGGAGACCGTTTGATGTCTGAATGAAATAAGTTTAGCCTTTTTTAGCCAACCGGTAAAAATCGGCTATTTTTATTCTAATAAGTTATTAGATAAAACCGAACTACATAATTGTTGAGTATCTTCCCAAATCCCAAACACTAGCTATGCGAGTTCTGTAATGGTAAACTTTGTTTTACTTACAAATAGGTGGTAGGTTTTGGTGGCTTATTGAAAAAACCAATTTATAATGAGATAAATAGGCTTTATCATTTTTTGCTGCAGAGTGGTTGCCATAAAAATTAGAACAGAGAAGGATAAAAGAGAGGTCTACTATGTTGTTTTGGCATGTGGGATGGCAATTGTTTAGTGAAATAATTAAGAGGAAGCAGATCATCATCGACAGGTATTCGGTGTTGGTATCTCTTGGGTTTGTAGGGAGTACTAAATTGATTAGGTTTTTCAATTTGTATTAGAACCTAGAGATAATTTTACTTATCGTTGAGACTATTGTTGTTAGTTGCCGATTGTACTCTTGATTATTACAGTGGATTGATTTCAGTCCGTGGAGATTCGGATCGTGATTTTTCCCCTAGTTGAGAGGGGTTTCTGTCAAGATGGTAACAGAGGATTGAAGGAAATTGTTTCCGTTTCGATTGATTCATTTCTGGTTTCAATACAATGTAATTATAGTACAAAAAAACCTGCTATCTATGGTAAGTATCTCCTAATAATATACAATATTATTACACCGATTTTGCTCCTAAACTATCGCATTGACTGCTACAATTTTGCCTTAGAATCTTCTAACACTCCCCCTCAAGTTGAATAGTGGGATCACCAATATTCAA
>JANQAP020000053.1:830690-872308 GCA_026874005.2 Erythroxylum coriaceum
ATACAATATTATTACACCGATTTTGCTCCTAAACTATCGCATTGACTGCTACAATTTTGCCTTAGAATCTTCTAACAGTTTCTACGTAAATTATGTGTACGTTGATTTAGTTTTTTGCACTTTATTTCTCTTCCTATTATTGTTGTTGAGGTTGTAGTAATTTTTTCTAAAAACAAAAGGTCGGTTTAGACGATTTTTAATCAAACTGGCTAATCTGGTCCAGTTTTTAAAACCTTGGTTTCCCCAACATCAAATTTCAATGGTAAAACCGCCTCTTATCGCATGATATTGCATTAGTAAGCTTATTATTCATCACCGCAGGACTCGATAATCCCGTTAGTTACTGCCTACCGTTTAGGAATAACATTTCTTCACTTGTTCAAAAACCATAATTCTTCAATTATTCAGATATAAATGTATCATTTTGTTCTCTTCTATCCCATAAGCAGCTAATATTACATTGTCATCATCAATGTAATCATTTTGGCCAGAAACCCTGAATCTCATAGCATCAGGACTAACAGGATAAAAGAAATCCTCTGCCAGAATCAGCTCTTTTAAGTCCCTGATGGTGTCACTACGAACTATCGTTACTCGGAAACGACATTCTGACATAATAATCCAAATACGAATTTTCCTAAAAAGATAGATTTTGTTACCATTTGAAATTCCATATTCCTTTAATGTCCGCATATATTTGTCTAGTTTGATCTCATTAAACATGACTTCTTGCCTCTCCACTTCGATACCAAATTGCTGCTCAATTTTCCGTTTGAGTTCAATGACAGTTGAAGTATCTGGAATTTCCATTGGATGTTCTGTACCACGTTCCCGGATCAACACTTGCATGGTCTGTCACGTAATATTCAAGTGCAGTTAGCTGCAATCTTATTTACTAATAATGAGAAATTATTGTGACCAAAGCTCTTAAGAGTTATTCTTGATTGTGGTAAGTTTCTTAAGAGTAAAGAAAATTAACTTACCGGTGCTGGAGCTGGGGCAATACTTGAGGGATCCATTTTTGCTTAAGAATTTCGGTTATTGATACTAGCAACAATTCTTGTATATATATATATATATATATGATAATTGTTAGTCAAGTTAAGTTAACGTACCAAGAAGTTGCGCTGTGTTTTTCCCATGCCAGAGTCATGTCATTAGTATGTTTCAAAGTTTCCATGGCTCGATATGCATGTTATTTATATTTTATTAATGGTTGTCTGGTATCTGAAACTTAAAGCATTTTTAAAATTCTCAGTGTACTTTATGTAAACATATATTGTCCATCATAATTAGTTTAGTCATTATCAGTAACAGATGTTTCCTACCTTTTGTGAAAGCCCATCTTGGTTCGATTTTTCTCTAAATTTTGGAACCAATGAAATTCTATTACCGTGCCTTAAAGCTCGACACTTGCGGTGAGATTTCAACTTTCTGAACTAGTTGGTGACTTTGAACCCTCGTTGTTCAATTGTTTTCTTTACTTTGGAGAACAAACAAGAATATAATGCATGGGATGAACTCCCATCTACCACTTGTGGAGGGACAGGAATAGGATTTTTATTCGTAACCTTCTGAATCCTATTGGTCCTGACGTATTTAATTGTTCTTTCGGGGCTTCATTTTGTTGGAGGCTAGTTTGTATATATGTATCTTTAGATAGGAAGTTAAACTTACCAAAGGGACATTACCACAGGAATTGCGTTCTTAAGGACATTTAATTCACAGATGATATACAGCTGTTAATGAATCATAAATTTGGTACATATAAGAATTGGAGCTCTGCGCTTTCCATATGCTAAATCATGAGAGTTCCGTGTTTAAATTTCCAGAATGCATGATTTAAATTATACCGTAGCTTCGTCGTTTGCGTACCTCTTCCTTGATATAGACATATATGTTTTGTTCATGCTTTCAGTTGGTGTGATTTTGAATGAGTTGTTTTGACAACTTTTACCCCACAATGTTCTCGTTATAGGCGGAGAAAGTACTAGACGAAACTGGAAAGACCAATTTCATGCCCACCTCGGATTTCATTCGTGATTTACAAAAATCTTTTGGAAATAAATTAAAGAAACTGAGGTCATCTTATGTACGTACGTATCTTTCCCTTATTAACTGGATTGTTTTGTACGAAGTCTTTAAGTTATAAAGCTCTCAATAATAATATAAGAATAACCTGTTAAAGGGTTCATAAAATTAATATGCCACAAGTTCTATGATAATTCTCAAATGTTTGTTGTTGATAAAGCATAATTGTTCGATTATAGGACATTGGCAATAAGCATTTATACCAAAATATATATTAGACCTAATTTTTAGAGCATTCAAAAGAATCTTGACATTTCCAAACTATTTATTTCCAGTTTTGAACTTGGAAAACCCTTAGCTACGTTAAGACTTCATCATATCATTGTTAACACATCAATAATCATATGATACCTTTTTTATTTTTTATTATTTATATGGGACCGACAACACTAACTTATACCACTTGTAATGCACTTAGTATTATGGATTATGCGTAAACAATGAAAAGAGATGAAATGTAATCTTTAACAATGATTCCATCAGTTTATAATTAAAATTAGATACTTTTGAAATATTAGGATTCTTGTTAAATACGATAAAAGAGAATTCGAGTCTTAATATTCTCAAAAAAATTCAACATTTTAAAATGTTCTCAATTAACCTTAATATTTTTTAAAAAGTTCAAAAACCCTATTTTAATTATCCCATTAAAGTTCATTTCACCCTAACATTTGCTAGTTGGACGTCTCAACTGATAAGGGGGCCTACAAGCAAAGCCACTCTTTCGTAGATGAAATAGTTTCGGAAATTAGGCCTCAGTGAATGCCTAATTTTCAAACTTAGTTGTCACTTCTGTCCACTATAACGAGTGGACAATTGTCTAAAGTCTCCGTTCAATGAAAATTAACTAAAAAAATATTATTAACATTGCTTCATTGTTTTACGTTTGTTGGTGTATTTCATTTACATATATATCATATTATCAAACTAAAATCTAACAACATATAGACAACTTATTATCATAGTCGTAGGAATTTAATTATGTAAAGTGGGATATATAAATCTGAAACAACTGGTTAATCCTTTTTTATCTTCCTCTTTGGTAGTGTGATTATGCTAAGTATTAAAAGTACGAATCATTCTTTGTAAAAAGAATCATTTTTTATGGGAAAATAAATAAAATTGTATTAACTCTAGCAAAAGCTAATTTAACGTTACAATGAGTTTCATCTTACAACATGATTAATGCACAAGTCTAGCCAAAAGAAATAACACAAACTTAGATTACAAGTTCCATCTATTTTTCATTCCAAAGGTGAGTGAGTTTTGCACATTTCTTGCTATCATAATAGCTTTAGCCTAATTGAGGATATAATCAGCCAATTGGTGTTTGTCTACTTCCGCTCCTTTATACAACATGCTATTCATTTCTTTCCAAAGAGAGTAAATCGCAGTGGTGAGGGCATTCTTAAGTAGCATTTCACTTTGCTTTTGATGCTTAACAGGCTTGGTAAACCAGTTTAGAGTCCCACTCCTTTCGTAAGTGTGACTAACTTTTGATAGCATGTCTAGAATTCCACTCCATACTGATTTGGAGTACTTGCCCAGAAAATATAAATGGTTTATGTCTTCCTCAACTTCCTTGCATAAGACATAGGTGGGATTATAAGGTCTATACCATCTGTTTGTAGTTCTGATTCTGTTTTTTTATCATAAGCCCATTAATTAGGGAGGCTTTAGGATTCAGGGATTGCTTCCAGAGGAGTTTATCATAAGGGACAACTCCAATAATGTTAATGAATAACTTATGACAATAATTATTAGTAAAGATCGCTTTAGAACTAGGAATCCAAATAATGTTGTTTTCTTTATTCCATTAAGAGAGCTGAGGTAAATATTCTCAAAGAAAGGAGAATCCTCTAAAGTTCCTGTATCAATCTCCATTCTGAATCAGTGATGATACTTTCACATCAGAAGGAATTCTATTTCTCAAGTGGAGAATTTCATTATGTATGAGAGGGCTAAATTTAGACCAATTTTTCGTAATAAAACTGTATGCTAGACCCATTTCTTAGCTTGTGTTTCCAGGGATAAATCATACTTCTCAAGTTCAGTAATTGAGTGAAAGTCCAAGAAATTTCCATAGTGTTTGATATCTACTAAAAGTTCTAGTTTTTGAGGTGAAATTCATGTATCCATTTGATCCAAAGAGCTTTCTTGTCCATATATAGTCTCCACATTCTCTTGCTAAGAAGAACCTTTGGATAAATGGAGTAGGAATGATTCCTTGACCTCTTTCCTTCTATGGAATGGTTAATTCACTCCATTTTACTTTTGCTCCTTTGGAATTCTCTACTTTCCCAGACCATAGAAAAGCTTTTATAGTTCTATCAATTTCCTTTATATTGGCAATACTATATAAGCTGACTAGTGATATGCAAGCTGTTGAGTATTGAGTTGATAAGGGTTAGTCCAGAAGCAAAAGAAACGAACCTATCTTGTTATGCATTTATCTTAAATTTGTATTTTTAAATGAGTGGAATACGGTACGAAAATTTTAGCTTAGTTGAGGTGATGGGGGCTCTAAGGTATTTGAAGGGAGGGGAAAGCAAATTTAGACTTGTACTCTTACATATGTCAGCTTGATTCCTCATATTTGTTGAGATTAACAGGTTGCTCTTTTCAGTATTTACTTTTAGTCTTGAATGGTATGAGAAAAGCTTCAGTGTGTTCAGCAAAATGTTGGTGAATTGGATGTCTACATCGCTCAAAAGCATGAGATCATCAGCATAGATTAAGTGAGTTAGCCTGAGTTCCCTACATTTATGATGAAATCAAAATCTTCCATTGCAAACTGAGAGTTTATTGTTGAGTGATTTTGCATTGTTGAGTGATTTTGCAAAACAGTCTACTAGTTTTACACTTAAAAACAGTAAGTATACAGGTCGTGAATTGTAGTTAGAAAGCAGATATCGATCTTATAGGTATTGATGCCTAGACACCACTTAATTCAGATTACACTTTATTTAAAAACAAAATTGTTTTATGAAAATAAACTAGAAAATTAAATTAAAATTAAATGACTAACAATGAACAGTTGACTGTACCAAAATGCAGAAAATTAGAATTCCAGGTTTTAATGACTAGAGATCACTTTCTCCATATCTTGTCTCCCTCTTATTTTATTAATTTAATTGTGTCCCACCTAAGATGTCCAATTGTATTAACTACCCTCTCTCAAAGTGTAATTAGTTATCCCTAATCAAATTAAATGAAGTTGATCAAGCAATCTCTCAATCTACCCAATCACTCCACCAATTTATCTAGTTATTAAGCTATCCTATGGGTGATCAACTAAATTAGCCGAGATCTCTCTTCTAACTAATCAATTAATATGATGAATGTAAGTCTATAAGTTGCCAACTCTCATTGTACAATCCTACACCCAACTCAATCTTGTAATTTATTGTAAGATAAATGAACATAATCAACAATCATCAAAGACAACTTTCATTCAATTCAATAAAATAGGAGTTTTACAAGATAGTTCAAAAGTAATCCCTAAAAATAAATCAGCCACTTATGGTCTCCATAAACCAACATTCAAATATTCCATCTTACAATGACTAGAAGAGATAAAAAAAATAGAAAATTGAATAAAGAAAACTCCTTCTCTTCTTTGCCAAAATCTGGAAATTCTGGTGTTGATGTGCTATTTTCCCAATTGTTGTTGATAATCCTTGAATCTACACCTTCATCAAGACTCAAAACTTGGATTTCTCACTCAAGGATGCTCTTCTCTATAGAGGTGTCATATGCTCTTTCAACTATGGAGGTTTAATATCTTAGATAATCCAGAAAACCTAAAGTTTAATTGAACCCCACATAGTTTCTCGAATAGAACATCCCACAATCGTGGGAATTGGCATGATTCCCAGGATCGTAGGATATTACATCAGAAAGCTTCCTCTTCTCTTCTTCTCTTTGATCTCTAGCTCAATCTCTAAGTTGCTCAATCTTCATTCTTACATAAAAAATGATCAATTCTTACTCTAAATTAAAATCAAACATGAAAGAACAAGAATAAGAATCAAACTAAACGAAAACATACAAAATGAATCCTAAAATACAACAATAATAAACTATTATGTAAGAAACACATGCCAAATACTTAGAAAAACATAGAATAATGCACAACTATCATTTATCAAGTAGTCCAGACATACCTTCCATTACTAAAATGAAAAGATAAGGGGAAAGGGGATCTGCTTATCTAATTCCCTTAGTAAATTTGAAAGGTTATGTAGGAATACCATTCACAAAAACACTAAGTTAAGAAGTTTAAATGCATACCATGATCTACTTTACAAAATGTTCTAGAAAATTAAATGCTTTTAAGCAAGCTTGAATGAAACTCCATTTAACAGTGTCAAAGGCTTTGTAAAAATCTATTTTTAGTAAGCAACTTTTAATGGCTCTACCTATATTGTATTCCTTTAGCAACTCCTATAAAAGGAGTATATTCTCCTATAGTTCTCCCATCAATAAAGGCATCCCGAATTGGATTTATGACTTCATTCAAATCAACCTTCAATCTGTTAGCAAAGAACTTTGCAATGACTCTGTAAACAATGTTGGAACAAAAGATTAGTCTAAGCTTTGTTATGGAGGAAGGGTTTTTATTCTTTAGGATAAGAAAAATAAAGGTATGGTTTATTTTTGTAAGCGTATTAAAGGTTGTAAAAAATCCAACACAACTTCTATAAAGAGGTTACCTGTAATTTCCTAGGTTTATTGGAAAAACCTACCTGAAAAACCATCAAATCCAGGGGCTTTTAAAGGATGCAAGCTGAATAAAACATCTTTGATTTCCTGCATTGTAAATGGGGTCACTATGAAGTCTTTATGATTCTGATTTAGGAAGCAATCAAAGGATCTTTTTATATTGAAGTTAGATGATCATAAGTTTTTGATATGAAAAAGCTTTAATAATTTAACCTCGATATTTCGTAAGCACACGAGTCATTCGTATAGTATCTAAGGTGTTGATCCCATGAGGAGCAATAATCTAATCCTAAAATCTAAGGTTGGAAAGTATTAAATAGATATTTAACAGAAAATGAATTTAAATATAATAACTAAATAAATCAAATAAACCAAATCAAATAACAAAATAATAATTGACAATTAACTCTTAACGAAAACAATCACGAAAAATTTCAAATTAAAAGTGAATAACAAATAATAAAAATTGATTGATTTGTTGAACAATGATAGCACACCCTAGAATTCAACCTAGTGAATTAACCGAAAGAGAGAAAAGGAAAATTTTCTATCTTTAATGTTAACCTAACCAATTATGATTTATTGAATTAATAGTTCTAGATGATCCTAGGGTCAATTACCCTCTCTTAAGTTATAATTGAACCTTAAAGCATAAACTATAATCAAATTATGGGAAGTTGTAATCTCTCAATTAACAACCTATGCAAAACCTAATTAGTTATTAAGTTCTCCAATAAACAATTGGAAGCCTATATGTGATCTCTCTACACAAGATTTAGCAACCTGATTTAATTCTGAATCTATTAATTTACCTAACTCTTGTTAGCCTAATTTAATCATTTTTCTCAATTCACCCTCTCAGTTTATTATCGAGATATGAAGTTCCGAATTAAACCACAATTAATTCAATAAACATATAAAACAATCAGATTTCATGAAATCAAAAATAATATTCCAAAGGTGAGTATAGAACATCAATCACGATTGAATTCTATCATAAAACTATATATCCCAATTCTATAATCAATTAAAACTAAAATATATAGGAAATAGAACTTGAATGGACAATGGGAGGCTGCAACTTCAGAAAACTTCTTATTCCAGGAAGCACGTCGAGTCTACGTCATCTTCCTCTTCTCTCTTCCTTTTTCTCTTTCCCTATCTCTCAAAGTTTTCTCCCTTAGGGTTTCGTCGTGGTGGCTGATAAAAAAAAACCTCTCCTTTTGTTCTTATTGTTCTCTTTATGTTTGTTTGTGTTTAGGGTTAAACTAGGGTTTTTTCCAGGGTATGAAAGGTCCAAAAACTCCCTCGAAATGCGAAGTTTAGAAGTGGTTGTGCATCTGCCCGATGCAGGCCACGATTGTAACCCTGCAGGCCACCATCGTGGCCTATATCAGGCCTTTCTATCACGATCGTGCACTATGAGGCCACAATCTTGGGCTGTTTTTTGGCCCAAATGTCTTTTGGAACTCCTTCGTTGTTTGATATTGACCCTAAAACACTAGCAAACACATCAAAGTACCTCATAAACATAATATTTAAGCTCAAAAGCTTGTACTAACTCCTAAAACACTTTAAACACAAATAATTAACAAACTAACACAATTCTAACCTAAACACATACTAAATGATTGAATTAATAGCTAAACACATATTAAACTATGCCCTAAAACATAATGCAATTTACATTTATCAACATCCCCACAGTTAAACATTTGCTTGTCCTCAAGCAAACAAAATAACAAACAACACAAAGCACAAAATACATAATGCAACAAATGAGGCAATGACTTCAACTTTGCGAAATAATTTAACTCTAAACACAATCATTCAAGTTGTTCCAAATTATTAACATGCGAAATCTACATTTAAGCAACTTGGACTCAATATACAAACTAATCAAAATTTTAATGTTGAGTCTATTCATCCCTATCACTTGCACACACACATTGATAATCATACAGTCAAAACAAAAGTGTAGCTATTCCTCAGTAGGTTTTCCTGAAAAATCAAGCTACTAACAAGTTTGGTAGGTTTTAATTCAAGAACATTCTTTTTTATTGATTTTTCTTAAAGGACATAAACCTAGTCTTTTATGCGGAGGCAAACATTTATGATGAATGTCGATCCAGTTACTTAACTAAGTCATGTTGTTATTAGGTTGCTTGGTTGGAATGTCAATATAGCCTTTTTACACGAAGACACGCATTTGTAATGCGTGTCGATCCGATTACTCAACTACATCACATTCTCATCTGGCTACTAGCTCTATTTATAACCTAAAGGCCAGCGGAATACTTATTTTAGTTAAAAATTATACAACTTTTTTTATTATTTTGCCTACCTTATTGCTTTAGCTAATCATTTTCATGAAAATGTACAAATAATGCCACTTATTTGATTGGCCTAAAATTATAAATGAGTATGGAAAATTCCTAAGGTGAATGGACTAATATCGTATCCTAATTAACTAACATGTTTAGCCCTAAGTAACTTAGATCACTAATTTCACAAGCTAATAAATCGTCACAGCCTAAAATGCTATGTTTAAGGCTAAATCTATCTTGTTAAGCTCTAGCCAATGACGCATTCACACAATTCACATCATGCAACCTAAATAAACTATCATACAAAATGCAAGATTCACACTCAAGGTAAAAACACCACAACCCTCCCTATACTTAGACAACACACTGTCCTCAATGTGAGAAGGGTACACAAACATACCTGGGGGAAATAAACACAATATACGAAAAACAGGAGAAGAAAATACTAACAGAAATGAAAAGAAAAGGGTTAGAACACGAAACCGTCATGTTGACTGAGGTGCTGATGGTGATCGAGGTGGAGATCACTTGTATTTGATGCCCATGACTACTGCCCTATCTTACACTTGCTTCAAAAAAGAGTAAAAGAGTTAGCACTCCAAAACATTCCAAATTATTAAGAACTTATTTTGAAACTTAAAACAAATCTAATTACGCAATAATTTAAACCTAACTACTAAATGTGCTAATTTATAGTTATTAGCTTGACCTTAATCCTTTAAAACTCAACCAGGATCAATTATGAGTTGCTTACTTTCACCCTTCTCGTTCAACATCAGTTTTGTAGCCTGTGAGTAAGTTACAAATTGCAAAATGATCAGAAGGAAAATATTAGTAAAGTTAAGAAAACCAATTAAGCTCAGTAATGTCCTTTTTTATAACAAACTGTTAATGAAATAGGGGATAATAAAACTCCCTAAATCTTCCATCGAATCCAATAGTTTATCCTATAAGAAGGTGAGTTTCTCTCTTTCTTCAGTAATCACCATCATCTCTTCTACTTCTTCCACTTCACGAACAGAGACTTTCATAGCTTCTTCAAACTAGATGTCTGTTGTCATCTGTTCTTTGTCCTTTTTTTCTTCAGAAGATTCGAACACATCAATTATCCTAAATGAGCTACTCTCCTTCAAATTCTTTAATAAATCATTCATGTTGAATGTCACTTAGTCATCATTAATCTGAAGGATAAGGTGTTTTTCGTAGACATCGACTAAAGATTTTTCAATGCTCACATATGGTATATCAAGAATTGGTGAATAAAGGTGAGGGTTGGCATTCTTTTCTTCATCCACTTTCATCGTCTCTTAGTCTTCAATAAGGTAGGGTTCAACTTGGTGTTCCACTGGTTCTTTTAGCTCTTCCCCATTCTTAAGTGTGATAGCCTTATATTACTCTCGTTGATGTAATTCCATATTTCTCAGAGAGTCTTCCACACTTCTCTTACAAAATTTGTGGGAAAGCTGTCTTACTTGAATCTCCATAATTATGAATAGAAGCGACATGATTTTTCGTTACTTGCTTAATTTGCTCTTCTAGTCTCTTCTAACCCTCTTCTATGTCTGTGGGCTTATCCAGGATCTTACCCAATTTAGAATCCCATGAACTAGACTCATCTTGCTGAATTCCTAATAAGTTTGATGTCCTAAGTAAGTCCTTACATTATTGAACCAACAAAAATTTGAGTGGTTCTACCACCCCAGAGTGTATGAGTTCATATAAGGATGATGATTTCCCCAACTAAATTGGGGCTTATTGAAATCTACAAGAGTCCTTTGCTCCCTATAATATACATCCTCTATGATCGTTCTTTTATCTCTTCTTAGCATTTAGATGTCTCATTCTCACTCTAAGAAGTCTTGATGTCCTCTACTTTATGCCCCATTTTTTTTAATTTAAAAATAAAAGACTTTAGACCAAAGAACTAAACTAATCACCTCCCCGGTAACAGTGCCAAAAAATTGATTGCAAGTTTCTGATATGAAAAAGTTTTAATAATTTAACCTCCATATTCCGCAAGCGCACGGGTAGTTCGAGTAGTACTTAAGGTGTCGATCCCACAAGGAGGAAAAATCTAATCCTAAAATCTAAGGTCGAAAATTATTAAACAGATATTTAACAGACAATGAATTTAAACACAGGAACTAAATAAATCAAACAAACTAAATCAAATAACAAAACAATAATTGACAATTAACACTTAACGAAAACCATCACGACCAACGATTAACAATTTCAAATTAAAAATGAATAACAAATAACATAAATTGATTGATTTGTTGAACAATGATAGCACACACTAAAATTCAACCTAGTGAATTAACCGAAAGAGAAAAAGGGAAAATTATCTATCTTTAATGCCATCCTAATCAATTATGATTTATCAAATTAATAGTTATAGATAATCCTAGTGTCAGCTCTCTCTGAAGTTATAATTGAACCCTAAAGCATAAACCCTAATCAAATTATAGGAAGTTGTAGTCTCTCAATTAACAACCTATCCAAAACCTAATTAGTTCTTAAGTTCTTTAATAAACAATTGGAAACCTATGTTTGATCTCTCTATATACGATTTACCAACCTGATTTAATTCTGAATCTATTAAATTACCTAGCTCGCGTTAGCCCAATTTAATCATTTTTTAATGATTATCCCTCTTAGTTTATTATCGAGATATGAAGCGCAAAATTAAACCACAATTAATTCAATAAACACATAAAACAATCAAATTTCATTAAATTAAAAATAATATTCCAAAGGTGACTATAGAACATCAATCATGATTTAATTCTATCATATCAATCATGATTCAATTATATCATCAAAGTATATATCCTAATTCTATAATCAAATAAAATTGAAATACATAGGAAATAGAACTCGAATGGACAATGGGAGGCTGTGACTTTGGAAAACTTCTTATTCTAGGAAGCATGTCAAGTCTGCATCTTCTTGCTCTTCTCTCTTCCTTCTTTTCTTTCTCGAACTCTCAAAGTTTTTTCCCTTAGGGTTTCGTCATGGTGGATATTAAAAAAAACCTCTCTTTCTGTTCTTGCTGTTCTCTTTATGTTCGTTTGTGTTTAGGGTTGAACTAGGGTTTTTTTCAGGGTCCAAAAGGTCCCAAAAATCCCTTAAAACGTGAAGTTTGGACCTGGTTGCACATCTGCTTGATGCAGGGCGACGGTTGTTGCTTATATCAGGCCTTTCTGTCACGATCGTGTACTATCAGGCCATGATCGTGGGTTATTGTCTTGGCCCGAATGTCTTTTTAAACTCCTCCATCCTTCGATATTGACCCTAAAACACTAGTAAATACATCAAGGTATCTCATAAACATAATATTTAAGCTCAAAAGCTTGCACTAACCCCTAAAACACTTAAAACACAAATAATTAACAAACTAACACAATTTAAACCTAAACACATACTAAATGATTGAATTAATAGCTAAGCACATATCAAACTATACCCTAAAACATGATGCAGTTTACACTTTTTACTAGATTGAGTTGTTTCATCTAATTCCATCAGGTTTATATAGAAATTCCTAGCAAGCTTTTACAAAACTGTTTGATTAGAATGAGTGTTCTGCATAAAATCTTATAATTATGAGATTTTATTCTTGCTCCTTTTCGAGATTAGAGATGAATGAAAGAATTTTGAATTAGAATCCCCTTCCCTTAGCCAATTGATTCCTACTGTCTAACTTAAAAAATTATTATGCAGAGTCAATGCTTCTTGATGTTCCTTAAGCCTTTGGATTTTAGCTAACCTCAAAACAGTGTTGTAAAGAGATTTATAGCAAGCTTCATATGCTTATTTTATCTTATGTTTAGTTTTAGAGAGCCTTTTAGTATTTTTCTTGACAAAGATCTTAAGAGCTACCTTCACAAGGTTGAGCTTTTACATGAGCTAATAGGATTTGCAACCATACACCGTCTGATTCAAACAAATTTACATTATTTCCATAAATCCCTCCTTTTATGTGAGTCTATTAAATAATCAAAATGGAGCTTCAGACTTCTTAAAATCAATGGTATTTTGTGTATTGACGTAAGAGTGGTCAAAGAACACATTTTCACCAAAATGGGTATATGAGTGAGGGAATTAATTTAGCCAAGCTAGGTAACCATGGCTCTATTGAACTTTTTCCTAATTAACATGTTCCTTTGCTATTTATTATACCAAATGAGAAGTTTGTTTGTGAAGTTGAGATAAATAAGATTAACCTTTTGAAATAGATTTGTTAACTCTCTACCTATTACTATGCTGTATTTTCTTCCTCCTTCAAACTTCTGAGATGATAATGTACAATTGAACTCTCTGGTTATTGGCCAAGGATCAAGGGCTCTAGCTTGGCTAGTTTGAAGATCCACCCATAATTTTCCCCTTTAAAATGAAAAATTGGAAGCATATATTAGAGTAAGGTAAAATTTTGGAATCATAGCTCCCATTTGACATTTTAAAACCATTCAAATTTAAACATGAAATGATAGAATCCTTAACAGAGTTAATTCTTCTTCAGTTAAGTGTCACATCAATGTTCATATGACACCTTGTTTATTTTTATTAGTTATTATTTATGTGTAACCCATATTGCCATGTGGATTTCCACTCACTTAAATTAAACTTCAATTATAAATTATTTAATTAACCTTAATTTCAAATTAATCCTAATTAGCCCTAATAAATATTTAGAAACCCTAATTAACTATAATAAATTCTAATTTATAATTAACCTTAAATAACCTTAATTAAACCTATATAACCTTAATTTTATATTTAACCTAGTTAACCATAATTTATAAATAATTCTAACTAAACTTAATCTAAAATTCCTAATATGACAAAATAACCAATCTAAAATTTCTTTCTCATTGTCTAATCCCTAATATACCCAGTGATTAATGCCTTAGGTTATAATAGCTATGTACTTGATAGGACTAGCTTTGTTCATTCTACCTGAAAACAACAATACCAAGGTTAAGAAACTACCTAATAGTCTTAAAGGGTTTTTAATTATCAATAACCTTCATTTATTGGGAAAATATTGTTTCGTGCTTTGTAAAGCATATATCTATGATAGGCTATATAAAGCATATTTTTAGGATAGGCTATAGAAAGCATGATGACATTAGCATCTGTACCAACTATCATTATCTCTTAATGAGGCATAGTTACCTCTCAAGACATACGATCTTGTGTTTGTAAGTAAACCACAAGTTGAGGCATCAAAGTATATATCTTATAAGAAAATTATAGGGTTCGGAGATTCATTTCAAAAACAGGAATGTTAAGGCAGTTAGCCTGAATTCCCTTAACAACCTCGTTCTTGATTGCTTGATCATTTAATCAGTCTCCCTGAGTCACCTATAGGTTGGAGCTATGAAGCCATTTCATTCTCGTAACTCTCTCCATTCATTGAGCTAACTTTGGTTTCCTTAAGGTATAATTCTCTTATTCTTATGATTAGTACATGTAGGAGCTCTTAAAGAGAGGGAAAAACCAGGGATATATGAAGTTCGTTCTCTTCCTCTGTGCATCTCTGTAATGGTGGGTAAATCCCTATGAAAAAGCGACAACTTTCATGTAGTTTGTGATATGATGTAACTACTATGATTTTTTCTTGAATAAATCTTTCTCTTAATAGATATATTCTTGTTCCTCACTCTTTGGAGAATATGACATTGTATTATTGTAAGTTCTATATTCCGAACATTTCCTAAAAGTAGATGACAAATTTTGAATCTTAATACAGGCAAGGGATATCTTAATACCAAACCTCTTATTGGAATAATAAATTGACTATTGCTCCTTTTTATTTGATATTTTCTCCTTATAGACCTCACTAGAGAAATATGTGCAAGCTTTAAACTCTTGAGTTGCTTAGTAACCTTAGAGTCAATTCCACAAAGTCCTTTCGAAAGGAAAGGGTTAACCTCTAGAATAATTATATTAAATGAGAGTTTTATAAACAAGTTATTATTGATCATAGTATAAAGGTCTCGTGTTTTGGCATTGATGTCAACTACATAATACTTTTTGGTAAGAAATACACATATAAGGAGTTTGGTGAAAGAGGTTTTATAGTTATGATTCACAATGGTATATATGTAAATATTGTTCCATCAAATTAATTAAGGTTTAGACAATGAGATAGGGATTTTAAATTGTTTAATACGTTTTATTGGGATTTTCATATTAGGGTTAGTATGAGTTATTTATAGATTAGGTTTCTTAGGTTTAATTAAGGTTATTTAATGTTAGTAAAAAATTATAGCTAATTATAGTTAATTATTATTAAATAAGATTTTTTAGGTTTATTAAAGTTAATTTAAAATTGTGGTTGAGTTATTTATAGTTTAGGTTTAATTTAAGTAGGTGGGGCCATAATGCCACATGGATTCCACATGGCATTGTAGATTCCATATAGAAAATTGAAAATAGAAAATATTAGAACATCACTTCAATATTAACATGACACTTAACTAACAAAGACTTGACCTCGTTAAGGATTATGTAAGTTTAGGTTAAATTTAAATGATTTTGAAACATTATGTTTCTTTTAATCTGATGCCAAGATTTAACTAAAATATAATATAAACATAACAAAAAGAGATGTTGCTTCACCTTCTCTTTAGTATTTTTCCCTTCCCTTTTTGATAATTACTTAAATGTTTATAGTTATTACAATTTACTTATTTATTTTATTTTTTATTGTTTCTTGTACTTAATTAATTCACATTTTGTTTTAAGGTGGTAATTCATTGATTTGGATGAAAAAAATTAAACAAGCTTAGAGTGATTAGGGCCATTATGATCAAGTTATGAAGCTACAGAGCTAAGAGACAACTTAGTATACACAATTGTATACTTGCCAGTGTTCCTTATTATTTATGAATTTTAAGCTTATATGGTCTTATTTGAAGTGTATTTCTTATTTTACAATCCTATGTTCAAAAGGTACATACCTATGTTGTATGCATATGTTTGCTTAAGAGTTAAGGATCACTTGATTTTTAAGTACATGACCTCGTACAAGGCCATTTACTTACCAATATTAAACTCTAAAACTTGATTTTCAAACCATAAAAATCAAAACTAAAGGAAATAGTAAAAAGAGAGGTCTAAGGAGGTAAAGTTAGATGATCTAAAACAGTCGAAAGAAAAGGAACAAGTAAGAAAATCCATTTGTAGTGGATATCATTGATTTAAAGTGGATTTTGTGATGATAAAAGGGGTTTCATTGTGTTTCTTTTACTTTTCTATTTTTTCTTTATTTTTTATGTTATTTCTTCTATGATTAGAAACTAAACCTTTATTGTATATAGATATGATGAAACCCTAAGATGGACTTTATAGTGATTTAATTTAATTTAATTTATTCCTGAATAATATAAAACACATAATCGAATCTCAATGAAACCCTAAAATGGACTTTATAATGATTTAATTTAATTTAATTTATTTCTTAGTTTCATTAAGATTTGATTATGTGTTCTATATTGTTCTACAATTAATATGTTTTTGTATGTTAATTCATATTTATTTTCATTCATTTTTTATTGAAAATCTTTTATATTTATTAATCTAGCTTATTCAAAAAGAGTTACATAGAATCCTAGAGATAGGTTAACATAAATCTTAAAGATTAGGTTTAAACCTAATAGAGAAATTCATAAATTGGTTAACGCTATTAGAGGAGTTTTAATTGGAAAAATGTTTAATTATCAACCTAAGGTTAGTTATTAAAAATATTAAGAAAGATATTAGCATAATTGAGGAATTTCTACTGACCAATGAACTTTAGGTTAAATTGATGCATAGAGTATTATGTGTATGAGAAATCATAAAGGGATTCATTATATGGGTATTGTTGTTTTTATTGGTTACTTTTTGGTTTAATCTCTTTTCTAGCTAGTCAATAGTGTTGATTAGCTTTAATTTACAATTTTAAATTGAATTTAATCAATCACCATCACTATAATTAGTTAGTTGGATAATATGAAATGGTTAATACTCATAATCATAGTTTTTGTGGGATTGACACTTATTACTCCATAACCTATACTATCGAAGCAATAGGTGCACTCGCCTAGAAAGATCTATACGTAGGATATCAAACATATGATGTTAAGTTTTTGAGACTATTATCAGGGACTAGGATATTAGGAACACTTAATCTGTATTAATCTAGTAAGGTCTTGTCCTTCTTTCTATTGTTTCAGGTGGGATGTCACAAATTTCTCACTTAGTATTTGTTTTCTTTTTCTGACAATATGTTCTTTTGAACTAGGAGTATTCTTCTAATAAAACAAAGTATTTGCTTGTTTTCATATACTATGTTTCACCTAAAATTCAAAGTAAACTAAATACATAAAATAAAATATTTAACAATAAATAAAGAAGACAAAAATTAAAGAAATAAAAAGAATAGAATAATAATGTTTTGAGTGTCCTAAACACTAATTACTTCCCTATAAACAATGCCAAAATTAATTCTTATACTACAAATATCTATCTTAACTTAGAATGTAAGAAGGATGAATTTCCCAAAAAAATAGCTCTTCAAGATTACTTATGATTACTTATGAGAAATAAATCCCTTTATGATGGGACTTTTAGAGATCAAGTTGAAGGAAGATAAATGTAAAAGGCTAAGGGTTTTTAAAAACTATTGGGAAGTTCTTATTAGTCATTAAAATCATTACAATGGCATGAAATTGGTTTCTTTTGACCCTAAAAGAATAAAAGTTGAGCATTGAAGTTCTAAGGAACAATTGATCCATCTCTTTGTGAGAATGAAATGAGAAAAGTTAGGTTTGCAATTACTTTTTTAATGCCTTTAATCACACTTGTTAAAGAATATGTATGTGGAACAAGTTGAAGGAATTAAGAGGCATTATTAATTCATCTTGGATCTTAGGTGGAGAATTCAATATCATTCTTTATAATTTTGAATATGATGGTAGCTCAAGTCCAAGGAATTACTCGAAGGATCTCAAAGAATGCACTAGTGAAATACATATAAATAAATCTCAGAATTGATGGTCATTTATACGTACCAATAAACAAAAAAACAAATTGGTTCAAAAGAAATTGCGCAGGACCTTATCTAATGTTTAATAGTAACCTATATTTCTAGATAGTAAAGTTACTTTTGATAACCCTTTGTTTTTATGTTCTACATCAATTTTGACAAAATTATTCAATACTAAATGGATCAAACATCCATTTAGATTCGATAATACACTGGTCGAGGTGTGATGACACATTACCTAAATGTACCATACAATAAGTTCAAAGATATAGGCTCTTTATTTGTATGAAAAAGAATTAGATGATAAAGGAGAAGTTCAAAAATCATAACTCTAAGAAATTTGGTGATACTCAGAAGAAAAAGGCATATTATAAGTCATCCAATCCAAACTTGTCAACTCCCCTATTGATGAGGGTGTAATGGAAGGCCATAAAGCTAGCTTTCATCAATAGACATAATTTATTAGCTTTAATCAATTAATTTTGAAATAGTTCATTACTAAATTATGAAAAAGAGGTTGATGATTCTTTTATTCCCAAATAGGGATTGGAATTCCTCCTTTTTTCATATGTCTGTACTTGAAAGGAGAAACGAAAACATTATTGTTTCTTTTGTTTCTCTTTAACACTCTTGAAACTCCTAATGAGAACTAATCCTCTTTGCAAACATCGAAATCAATCATCAATGAGTATATCTCAACTTAGTGAGCAGATATTTTAACCAAAACATTCAATATCATAGAGATACATGAAGTTGTATTCTCCTTTCATCCTAATAAGGCCTCAGGTATTTTTTATGGACTTAAATGGTCATATACATAATGTAGCTGCTTTATTTCAATCAGATTTTTATCTATTGGGATGATATCTAATCCTATTCATCATTAAAAATGGTTTTAAATTACTTTTAAAAGTTATTATACCTTCCGATAACTATCACAATGTTTAAAAGGAAACAATAATTAATGATTAACTAAAGACTACTAAAATTAGGGTTTTCACACTTTAAATATGTTATATCTTATAATATCTTGTCATTTAGTTGTTTCAAAATCACTTCCTTCTTTATTTTTTTATTTGATAGTTGCATATTAACATTGTAGCATTTTTTGAGAAATAAAGTTTTTATGCACTACATTCCTCTAAATAACATTTTAGCATTTTTAAAAACCTAAAACTATATATAAAGTACTAGTTATTTAATATATTTTAATGCTATTATAACAAATTTTGATTCTATATCAAATTTGTGACAAGGCTTAATGGAGGAGATTTAACTTCTATATAAAAATGGTGTATGTCTTGCCTGGATTTGGATGGCTTTAAGCTTTCTAAGTTTGCTAATTCTTTACCTTGTTACTACCGAATGTTTAGATTAGTGGCTTCACTTATATGTTACCACCTTCGTAACCATTTTATCTCCTATAACTTTTCCTTTTAGTAGTCTTTCCTGGTTTCAAATGTCCTCCTTATTCGTCCATTCTCCTTCATTATTCCTGAGTTTCATCTTTCCTTCTGGTCCTTTCTATTTTCTCTAAATTCTTTTTACTCCTTTTAAATTCCCACTCTTTTCTTTCTCCCTTTCCTTTTAGCTTTCCTTAGTTACACCTTTTTCTATTTCTAGAAATATTTTAGGCCATGATTTTTTATATATTAAAGAATTTCCTCCCTAAAACCATAAGTTTCCTTAGTTTTGTAACCCTGCTTCTGATATTGTCTCTTCCTTCAAAGACCCTTCCATCACTAAAACATATCATAATAATGCTACCACCTTGGAGCCTTTTCCTATTAAGAATTCTTAGCTTCAAGAGCTTGGGGATCCCTATCTATTACGTTAGCTTTATTTATTTGCTTTTAGTAACAATGATGGAATCCTAATAGTTGGAACTCCATTTAAAATTTTGAAAGAAAGGACCTTGAAATAGGACTCCACACTTATAGAATTATTTATGCATAAAAGGCATCCTTTCTAGCTTTGAAGATATAGACTTTTCACTAATGGAAATAGATAGGAAAAAAGAGATGTGTTGATAAATAAGAAGAATATTTTCCTTTTCAAATTTGAATCCTCTAGCTAGGAAAAAAAGACAGAATCAGAAATTCAATAATCAACCCTTTTTTGTTCATTATTGTAAGCTAAAAATATAGCTCCAAAATTACAAGGTGAAGTAGGAGCCTTTATGGATAAACATCCAAGGAACACCCATATCCTCAGCAACAAAGGGGATGAGGTATATAGCAAGTTTTATAAGCAAACCTCTATTCCCAGATGAAAATACTACATGTATAAGTATGTTGATGAGTTACATTGCAAGTTTCACTTTCCTTTTATCTTTCTCCTATACACTGCTAGATAATCTCCCTGATTTCATATCTCTTCTAAGATTGAATAAGATTGAATAACTATTTGAGGATGCAATCAAGGTAACTTATAGTTGGAGGTCTAATATTCCCAAGCAAATGAAAGTATGGAAGCCTACAGGGAGGAGATTACTGTCAAGTGATTATCAAGAACTTATAGAGTTATTAGTATTAGGGAAAAATAACATAGAGAAAGATGTTAAAATCACTCTGGAAGATTCAAAGGTAAATAATGTTTGCTTGAGGCAAGTCTCCCTTGCCCTTTCTCCTACTGAGCTATCAACTATTAAGGAAAATATGCAAAAACTAATTCTATAGTAGAATTACAATAAGAGAGAAAAGAATCAAGTACCTCCTTGGAGCAAACTAAGAAAGGTCAAGCTAACAAGTTAGTAGAGGAATGCCAAATTGCTCATTCAATTTTAGGGTAGTAGGAACCAAGTAACTTAGCCATAAAAAAGTACACAAAAGGATTAAAAAAAGAAGATGAATTCAATTATGTGACTAAGAGAAGGTCGAGAAGAAACCAAAGACAATAAATCTATTCCTATCAAATGTCAATCATAATTTAGAATTTAAGAGGGCTGAATTGCCCTAAAAATAATTAGCTCTTCAAGATAAATTAGGAGAAATAAATAAATTTATAATAGGTCTTTTGAAGACCAAGTTAAAGGAAGATAAATGCATAAGTTTAAGTTTTTTGAAAAACAATAACTAGTTTTTAAAATCATCAAAGTCAATATAGAGTTTGGATATTGGTTACTTTTGACCAAAAAAAGAATAGAGGATGAATAATTAATTACTAAGGAACAACTGATCCATCTCTCTATAAGAATGAACCGAAAAAGGTTGGAATTAAAATTACTTTTGTCTATGCCCCTAATCACACTTGTTATGGAATATATATGGAAAGTTAAAAGAATTAGGAGGTATGATCAATTCAACTTGGATCTTAGTAAGAGACTTTAATAACATGCTCTATAGCTTTGAAGCTAAGGGCAATTTATGTCTTAGGTAATTATTTGGAGGATCTTAAGGAATGCATTAACGAAATTTAATTAATAGATCTAAGAATGGAAGTCCATTTTTATAACTCTGCTAATAAGTAAAAGAGCAATTGGTTCTTAAAGCAGAAATTATGTAGGGATTTAGTTAATACTAATGGTTATCCATATTTGCAAATAATAAAGTTAATTTTGGCCCCCTTGTTTTCAGACTACACATTTATTTTGATCTAAAATTATTCAACACTAAAAACATCAAACATCTATTTAGATTCAATAACCTACTAGTAGAGGTGGGAGGATTTGAGGAAAAATTACTTAAAGGCAGGAGGTGACAAGTTGAAGGACATCTCTCTTTATTTGTATGAAAAAAATTTAATTGATAAAGGAGGAACTCAATGATCGCAAGGTTACACACACTAAGTTTTAATATTTATTAACCTTGGTAAATTCCGCAAGCGTACAAGTCGTTCGCGTAGTACCTAAGATATCAGTCTTACGAGGAAGGAAGTCTAGTCCTAAAATCTAAGGTCGTACTAAACTACAATAATTTAAAATGAATAACTATTGTAGAAAATAAACCAATCAAATAATTAATTTCAAGAATTGAATTGTAGAAACCTAAACAGGGTAACAAGTCATAGAAACCAATCCCAAAACCAATCTAGAAACCATCAAGTGAGAGAAAGGGGGGTTTAACCCGAAATTAACGAAAACCTAATCAGTTGTGCAATTATCAAATTAATGGGTCTAGACAGTCCTAGGGTGAATTACTCTCTCTCGAGTTATAATTCTTAACCCTAATTGTTAATCCCTAATTTAAATTATGGAACTATGATCTCTCAATTCACAATCTACCCAAAATCCAAATTAGTTCTAAATGGTCTATCAACCTATCAGGAACCTATGCTCAACCTCTCGTTACATGATTCTACAGGTTTGATTTAATTATTTACCTATCAAAACACCTAACTCTCATTAGCCCAATTTGATTATTTTCACTTGGCTCACCCCTTCAATCTATTGTCAAGTTATTAAGAGCAGAATTAAATCAAAATAAAATCAATAAAAACATAATCAATCAAACTTTGTTAATCTCAAAAATCAAATTCCCAAAGGTGAGTATAAACAAAAACTCAACATTCAACACAACCTATTCTCAACACCTATTTCAATTCTATACATGAATAAAATTGAAATAACTGGAAAATATGTCAGGAACAAAATTGTGGAGGCAATGACAGTAGGAGAGCACTTGTTCTGCGAAGTACGTCGCGTCAAGCTTCTTCTCCATGTTTCTCTTCCTTTATCTCCTTCCTCAATCTCTCGATAACTCTCTAGGTTTTTTTCGGAATGTGGCTAATGTGAATGCTCTCTTTTCAGACTCTCCCAGTTTGCTGCATCTTTCTCATAATGATGTATTTATACTTTGTACACTCTAGGTTAAAGTTGGGGTCGAAATGGACCTAAAAATCTTACGAAACTCTAGTTTTTACCTCAACTAGAGGCAGGCCATAATCGTGGCCCTGTCTGCCATAATCGTGGCCAGTGCCTAAACCTTTCTGTCACAATCGTGGCACAGAGTGCATGATCGTGGCCTAGATCCAAGCTCTCTCTCACGACCATGCCCAAAGGGCACGATCGTGGCTTGGCTACCCTGACTCATCCCTCTCTATCACGATTGTGGCCTATTGTGCCACAGTCGTGTCCTATGTTTTTAGCCTGAAACTCTTCACAACTTCTCCGTTCTCCTCCGTTTACCCTAAAATACTAACAAACACATCAAGGTACCTAAAAAATATAACACTTAAGTTCAAAGACTTATATTAACCCATAAAAACAATTACACACATAAACTAACACAATTAAACCATAAAAATAGACTCAACACTCAAATTCTTACTAAATACATAACAAATTAAACCCTAAAACATAATGTAAATGACAACTATCAACATCCCCATACTTAAATGTTTGCTTGTCCTTAAGCAAATCGAACAACAAACATAACAAACACATCAAACACGAAGCACACAATGCAAAAAAATGAGACAATGACTGCAACTTTATGAAACAAATGCAATCTTGAACATAATCTGACAAGTTATATCTAATCATTAACCTGTAAAATCTATATCTAAGGGCTTTGAACTAAATATACAAGTTAATAATGATCTAAGTGCTAATTCAGATATCCTTTTCAATTGTACACACACATTAATAATTCTTTGGTCCTTCAGACTTTGTAACTGTTCTTAAGTACATTTTCATGAAAATTCAAGCATATTACAAGTCCGATAGGTTTTTATTAAGAACACTTTTTTTTCTTTTCAATAAAAACACAAACTTAGTCTTTTACTCGGAGGCGAACATTGGTGATGAATGTCGATCTGGTTACTTAACTAAGTCATTTATTAACAGCTTGGTTGAAACGTCATTATAGCCTTTTAACACGAAGGCACAAATTTGTGATGTGTTTCGATCTAGTTACTCAGCTATTATCATATTTTTAGCTGGCTACTAGCTCTATTCATAACCCGAAGGTCAGCGAAATAATGAGTTATTAATAAAATATACTATTTTTTTCACCTACCTTGTTGTTTTTAGCTTTTAGTTTTCATGAAAAAATACTAATTAAACTACTTAAGTTAAAGGGCTACAAATTATAAATGAATATGACAACCTAGAGGGTGCTAAATTTACACTAAGTCCTAATTAAGCTGTATATTTAACGAAGAATCCTAATTCACTAATTTTGCGAGCTAATGATCATTTACAACCTACTAGATTATGTTTAAAACTAAATAAATTTCACTCCATCTAAGCCATTGACACAATCATACAGTTCACAAAATGCAACCTAACACTATCATACCATATGCAAAGTCACATACAAAACAAAACACACAACCCTCCCCACACTTGAGCAATACATTGTCCTCAATGTGAGAAGGGTACATAAACACACCAAGGGGAAATAAAACACAATATACGAAAAATATAAGAATAAAATACTAACAAAAATGAAAGAAAAGGGTTAGAATATGAAACCGTTTATGGTGATAAAGGTGGTGATGGCGATAGTGTTGAGACCAAATTCGCTTGACATTGAGGTTATTTCCCTATCTTATAAATGATTCAAGAGAGTAAAAGAATTAACAATCCAAACCGTTCCAAATCATTCAAAACTTATTTAATAATTAAAACAAACCTAACAACATAACAATTTAAATCTAACTACAAAACGTGCTAATTTATGGTCATTAGCTTGACCTTCATCCTTTAAACTCAACCAAGATCAATTATGAGTGGCTTGCTTCCACCCTTTTCATTCAACATCAATTTTGTAGCCTGTGAATAAGCTACAAATTGCAAAGTGATCAGAAGGACAATATTAATAAAGTTGAGAAAACCAATTAATTTCATCAATGTCCTTCTCATTAACAAACTGTCAATAAAATGGGGAATAACAAAACTCCCTGAATCTTACATTGAATCCAACAGTTTGTCCTGTACGAAGGTGAATTACTCTCTTTCTTCCTTAATCACCTTCATCTCCTCTGCTTCTTTCACTTTACGAATAGAGACCTTCATTGCTTCTTCAAACTCTATCTTCGTTGTTGTCTGTTCTTCGTCCTCTTGTTCTTTCGAAGATTCGAACACATCAATTATCCTAAATGAGCTACTAACCTTTAGATTCTTAATTACATCATTCCAGTTGAATGTCATTTGATCATCATCAATCCAAAAGTAGAGTTCTTTTCCTAAACATCTTTTTTCGATGTTTACATATGGTATATTAAGAACTAGTGAATAAAAGGGAGGGTTGGCATTATTTTCTTCATCCTCTTTTTTGATTTCTTGGTCTTCTCTAAGGTCAGGTTTGGCTTGATTTTCGCTGATTGTTCTAGTTCTACCCCATTCTAAAGGGTGATAGCCTCATATTGGTCTCGTAGATTTAATTCCATATTTCTTAGAGAGTCTTCCACACTTCTCTTACAAAATTCACTAGAAAGCTGTCTTACTCAAATCTCCAGGTTGTGAATAGAAGCGGCATGATTTTTTGTTACTTGACCAAATGCTCTTCCAGTCTCTTCTGGTTCTCTTCCATGTTTGTTAGCTTATTCATGATTTTGTCCAATTTGGAATCCTATGAACTGGACTCATTTTGCTGAACTCCTAATAGGTCTTGATGTCCCAAGTGAGTTCTTAAATTGTTGGACCAATAGAAATCTGGGTGGTTATGCCACCCCGAAGTGTACGAGTTCATATAAGGATTATGATTTCTCTAACCAAATTGTGCCTCATTACAGTTCGTAAAAGTTCCTTGCTCCCTATAATATATATACTCCATCATTGTTCTTTCCATTTCTTCTTGGCATTTAGCTCTTCAGATCTCTCACTCTCATTCTAAGATGTCTTGATGTGTCTCTACTTTACGCCCCAAACTGTTTTTTAAACCCAAAAGATAGTGAAAAAGCCTTAAACTAAAGAACTAAACTAATCACCTCCCTGGCAATGGTGCTAAAAACTTGATTGCAAGGTTACATACGCTAAGTTTTAATATTTATTAACCTTGGTAAATTCCACAAGTGCATGGGTCATTTGTGTAGTACCTAAGTTATCGATCCCACGAGGAGGAAAGTCTAGTCCTAAAATCTAAGGTCGTACTAAACTACAATAATTCAAAATGAATAACTAATACAAAAAAAACCAATCAAATAATTACTTTCAAAAATTGAATTATAGAAATCTAAACAAGATAACAAGTCACACAAAGCAATCCCAAAACCAACGTAGAAGCCATCAAGTAAGAGAAAGGGGTTTTTAATCCGAAATTAACGAAAACTTAATCAGTTGTGCAATTATCGAATTAATGGGTCTAGACAGTCCTAGGGTGAATTACTCTCTCTCAAGTTATAATTCTTAACCCTAATTAATAATCCCTAATTTAAATTATAGAATTGTGATCTCTAGATTCACAATTAGCCAAAAACCCAAATTAGATCTAAATTGTCTAATAACCTACCGGGAACCTATGCTCGATCTCTCGTTACACGATTCTACAGATTTGATTCAATTCTTTGCCTATCAAATCACCTAACTCTCGTTAGCCTAATTTGATTATTTTCACTCAACTCACCCTCTTAGTCTATTGCCAAGTTATTAAGAGTAGAATTAAATCACAATTAATCAATAAAAACACAATCAATCAAAATTTATTAATCTCAAAAATCAAATTCCCAAAGGTGAGTATAAACAAAAACTTAACATTCAAAACAACTTATTCTTAATATCTATTTCAATTCTATACATGAATAAAATTGAAAAAACTGGAAAATACATAGGGAACGGAATTATGGAGGCAGCGACAGTGGGAAACCACCTGTTTCACGAAGTATGTCTCATTAAGCTTCTTCTCTGTGTTTCTCTTCCTTTGTCTCTTTCCTCAATCTCTCGATAACTTTCTAGGTTTTTTTTTCATAATGTTGCTGACGTGAATGCTCTCTTTTTAGACTCTCCTAGATTGCTGCATCTGTCTCATAATGATGTATTTATACTTTGGATGCTCTAGGTTAAAGTTGAGGTCGAAATAGACCGAAAAATCTTGCGATACTTGAGTTTTTGCTTCAGCCCGATGCAGGTCATGATCGTGACCCTGCCTGCCACGATCGTGGCCAGCGTCTAAACCTTTTTGTCACAATTGTGGCCTGAAGCTATGCTCTCTATCATGATCATGCCCAAAGTACACGATCGTGGCCTAGTTGCCCTGGCTCGTCCCTCTCTGTCACTAATGTTTTTGGCCCGAAACTCTTTGCAACTTCTCCATTCTTCGCCGTTTACCCTGAAACACTAACAAACACATCAAGGCAACTAAAAAAATATATCAATTAAGCTCAAAAACTCATACTAACCTATAAAAACAATTACACACATAAACTAACACAATTAAACCATAAATACACACTCAACACTTAAATTCATACTAAATACATAACAAATTAAACCTTAAAAGATAATGCAAATGACAACTATCACTCAAGAATCTCCATTCCAAGAAAATTGTTAATATTAATAGAGTAGTTTTAGAAGAAAATATTGGAAATTATCCCAACCAAATTTGCACGCTCCCCTACTAATGATAGTTTTCCTAAAAAGGACAAAGCTATTGGTTTTACCACTCAATTTTATAATAGAGGTTGAGAATTCTTTGGTTAAGGAACGGGGATTGTAATTCCTCCTTGTTTCATATTTCTATGCATAGAAGGTGATGCAAACATAATTGTAACTCTCATTATTGAGTAAGGAAAATAAGTTGAATCTTAATAAAAATTACCACTAAAGGCTTTTATTTTCTTCTTTAATGCTCTTGGCACTCCTAATGAGTGATATTCCTCTATGCAACATTGAAATTGATCATCAATTGATATATCCCAGCTCAGGAAGTAAATATTTTAACTAGATTATTCAATGCCACAAAGATAGAGGAAGTTATGATCTCATTAAATCCTAATAAGGTCCTACAGCCTTATGGATTGAATGGTTTCTTTTTTCAAAAATATTAGCCACATATTAGATAAATTATTAAAGATGATATGTTGGTATTCCTAATCCAAGGAAAAATGCTCAAGGAAGTGAATAAAACTTTATATATCTCATACTAAAAAACTACTTTACCTCTTTATTTGAGGGATTTTAGACCAATCTCATGTTGTAATAATTTATATAAGATAATTATGTTTAAGGAATTACTTTTTAAATATATAAGCCCATATAATGAGCATTTATAAAGCAAGGTAGATTGGAAACAACATTTTATTAACACAAGAGCTTTTGAAAGGCTATTATAGGAGAAATAGAAGCAAGAGTTTTACTCTTAAGATATACCTTTACAAAGATTTTGAATCCTTGAATTGGAAATTCCTCTTAAATACCCTCAGGCCTTGCTTGGTTAGCATGGATTCTTACTTGGGAAAGTAATCTTTTTCTTAAAATTTATATTATCACGTTTGGTTTCATTTTTTGAGTAGTTAGGAAGGTAAAAACTTTCCCAATCTAGGGAAAATAATAGCACTTTACTTAGATTCTAAATCTCATTACCCCTTGTTATTTAGATTACTTTCCTCAGGAATTTAATTTAAAAAATATGCTAGCCAATTCAACCCTTCCTTCTCTCCTAACTCTACGATAACTCTTTTTTTTATTTTCATTATGACATTGTCTAGTTGAAATAATGCACTATTTGTAATTTTTTTCAATTTTAAAATTTTTTTTGATATTTGATTTGAATTTTAAGATTTGTCTTTGTACTCAGTTGAGATTTTTTTAGTATTTTTCAATACTATATTTATGATATAACAATATTATATTATTAGAATATTAGAAATGAAAAAAATTAACATTTAATAATATAACTTGTATTACAAATTAACATTATTTAACGATTTCAATTTTATTCAGTTTTTATGGATATAATTGGAAACACAAGTCAAAATTAAATTACATTCTATGAAATACTGTTGCATACTAAACACTATAATAAGAATCCACCCAACTTTTCTATTAGATTCCTTATAAGTATCCAAAAATGTGAATATCTTTACTTTCCATAGATTTATTTTCTGAGAAATCAGATTCAAAATTTACTTTACTTTCTTGCCAACCAAACGAGGCCTTAAGGAATTCAGATTTAGCTGTGCATCTCATCAATATACTATAATGCATTGACCGATGGTGAACCCTTTGCTCTCTTTAAAGGGGCTAGAGGACTATGGAAAGGCAGCTTTTTATCTTTATCTGTTCATAGTCAAGACAGTAATCAATCAAAAGTAGATATTCAAGTATGAATTTAAGTGTAGGAAGTTAAAAATCAATAGCCTATGCTTTTTGATGATCTCATCATTTTTCTTAAAAGCAAATGCAAAATCAATTGGTATCCTTATAACATTTTTACATACATCTAGAGAGATCTTGGCCCTCTTTATTAAGAAGGAAAAAAGCCAATTATATGTTTGTATGAGTGCTCAACACTTCTCCCCTTTGCTCTCCATACTAAATGGATTAAACTATAAGACACGTCTTTTTAATTACTTAGGTATTCCTATTTTCATAAAGAAAATTTTTACAAAGATATCTTCCATTGATAAAGAAGATCTAAAAGAGGGTCTCCAAATGGTATACCAAGAGCATATCATTTGTAGTGAGGATACAACTTATTAATTTAGTGTTTAATAGCCTTCATATGCATTTTTATTGATCGCAAGGTTACGTACGCTAAGTTTTAATATTTATAACCTTGGTAATTTTTGTAAGCGCACGAGTCATTCGTGTAGTACCTAAGGTATCGATCTCACGAGGAGGGAAGTCTAGTCTTAAAATTTAAGGTTGTACTAACTACAATAATTCAAAATAAATAAATTAATGCAGAAAATAAATCAATCAAACAATTAATTTCAAGAATTAAATTGAAAAAATATAAACAAGTAAGAAATCACACAACCCAATCCAAAAATCAACCTAGAAATTAATAAGTGAGAGAAAGGGATTTTTAATTCGAAATTAACAAAAATCTAACTGATTATGCAATTATCGAACTAATGGGTCTAGATAACCCTAGGGCAGATTACTCTCCCTCAAGTTATAATCCTTAACCCTAATTGATAATCCCTAATTTAAATTATGGAATTGTGATCTCTCGATTCACAATTGACCCAAAACCTAAATTAGTTCTAAAATTGTCTAATAACCTACAAGGAGCTTATACTCGATCTCTCGTTACACGATTCTACCGATTTGATTTAATTCTCTACCTATCAAATTACCTAACCCTCGTTAGCCTAATTTGAGTATTTTCACTCGGCTCACACTCTCAATTTATTGCTGAATTATTACGAACATATATTGAATCACAATTAAATCAATAAAAACACAACCAACTAAACTTTATTAATCTCAAGGACCAAAAACCCGTAGGTGAGTTTAGACATAAATCAACACTCGACAACAGTTAATTTCAATAATCATCCCAATTTAATACATCCATAAAATTGAAATAAAATAGAAATACTGTCGGAATGGATTCATGGAGGTAGTAATTGTAGGAAACCAGCTGCTTTGAGAAGTACGTCGCATTAAGCTTAGTCTCTGTGACTCTCTTCCTTCATCTCCTTCCTTAATCTCTCGATAACTCTTTAGGTTTTTTTTCAAAATGTGGTTGATGTGAATGCTCTCTTTTCAGACTCTCCAAGGCTGCTGGTTCTATCATTTTATGATGTATTTATACTTTGGACGCCCTAGGTTTAAGTCGGGGTCGAAACGGTTTCAAAAATCTTGTGAAACTCCAATTTTTGTTTCAACCTGATGCAGGCCACGATCGTGGCCCTGCCTGCCATGATCGTAGCTAGCGCTTAACCCTCTCTTTCACGATCGTGACCAAAAGTGCATGATTGTGGCCTGGATCCAAGCTCTCTGTCACGACCATGCCCAAAGTGTACGTTCGTGGCCTGACTGCCCAAGCTCGTCCCTCTCGGTCACGATCGTGGCCTGTTGTGCCATGATCATAGGCTATGTTTTTAGCCCGAAACTCTTTGCAACTTCTCTGTTCTTCGCTGTTTACCTTAAAACACTAACAAACACATCAAGGTACCTAAAAAATATAACAATTAAGCTCAAAGACTCATACTAACCCATAGAAACACTTAAACAGATAAACTAACACAATTAAACCATAAATACACACTCAACACTCAAATTCACACTAAATGCCTAACAAATTACACCCTAAAACACAATGCAAATCATAACTATTAGTTATCTTATACTACCATTAGGTATTAGTAAAATATTTTAAAGGATAATAAAAATATTTTAATGGTTGAGGGATTATAACAAAAAGAAATGGTCAAGGTTAAATGGATTAAGTTGCTTTAAAAAAAGTAGGGGAAATGAAATCATTCAAATTAGAATAATCAATAAGCCTTTAATAATCAAAAGATTATGGAGGATCATAGTTGATGGGGAGGTTTTATAGGTTAAATAGATCTATGTCTTCTACTTGGAGAGCTTAAATTTTTCATCCATACTCCCTAATATAATATCTCTTAAGCCTTAGTACAAATTCTTAACGTAAGGGACTAAATTAGGTAGTCTATTTAAGTTAAAGTTGGAGATGGAACTTATGCAAGTCTCTAGTATGACAACTAGACAACCTTAAGTCCACTTAGACATGCTTCATAACTAGCCATGTTTCACTTATTCATCACTAAGCAAGCTACAATCTAAGAAGTCTTGAACAACAAAACATATGGATTTTAAGCATTTCTAAGAACTCCTCTTAGTAATCTATTTATCAACTTAATCTATTTATCAACTTTACACTTATCCCTAGTAAATAAGATTTGGAATGGTGGAATAAGACTTCTATGGTTGCTTCACCAACTCATCATTTAGGGGATATACTAAGAATCCAAGCTCTAAGATTTAATCGTTGTAGTTCAATCAAATAAATCCTCGATCCTATGTAATCCTTTGGCTTGCTATCAAAAGGAAATTGTCCACTATTGATATAATTAAAGGTTATCTAAATGTCCCAACCATATTCAGTCTTTATGACTAGAAGGATGAAAGGTTGGAGCATCTCTTCTTTTAATGTGAATGCATATCCTAAATATGGACTAGAATAATGTAGATTAGCCATTTCTTTATTGCTTCTACAAGTTGGAATGACTTAATTACTTAGTCTTGTTAGAATTTCAAAACTTTCAAAAGGGATTCCTTTGTTTATAGAATCTCTTTAATAAATACAATATGTGCTTTATACCATGAAAGGAATGAGAGGAATTTTTTGTAGGCAAACTATGCATAGGGTGGTACTAATTAAGGAAATAATAAGCCTCATAAGAGAGTAATTAATAGCTCATAAAATTCTTGCTTAATGCATAAACATATTGCAAATTTTTGGAATATATCTTGTAATGTCAGTCGAGATTACTAACTAGGAGAAGGCTTCATAAGTTTCCTTTTTGGTTTACAAACACCAGTATGATGACCAAGTTCTAGTTGCTGTCTAGTTTGATTTGATTTCCCTTTTTGATATCAGATAAAATCTTTTAGCGTATTCTGCTTGTTTTATATCAACTTCTTCTTATGATTAATCCATTGTTCTTTTAAGTTCTTTTGTTATATTGTGAACCAAATTGCTAGTTGAGCCCATTGGGCTTTGTTTATATATATTTTTATTCGTGTACAATAACGATAGAGTTAATCTCAATATACATCATCTATAATCTCTCTACTTTTCTAAAACTTTCTTGGCTTACTCTCCCTCTCTCATTCTTCTCAGTAGTTTTAAAAAATTGGTATCAGAGCACCACTATCGTCGCCAGCCGCTGCCACCGTCCGTTCTCGGGGTCCTCTACTGTCGGGATCACTACCGTCCAGTCTTTTGTCGCGCTTTGTAGTCGTCAGCATTTTCCGTCTATTCTGCCATGAAATCGGTAGTCATTCATCTTCTCCTCTCAGTCGAGCGATCGGTTCAGTCCGTCTGTCCACTAGCGTCGTCCGTTGTTCATTCACCAAGTTCAGTTTCCTCAGTCCCTGACATTTCTATAATTTTCTTTTTGGTCCCTGGAGGTTTTGACATTTTCAGTTTGGTCCTGAAGTTTCTAGAATTTTTCATTTTTGGTCCCTGAAGTTTCAGAAAAAGCTCCTTCACTTCTGGTATTTTCTGTTTGATTTTGAAACTTTTGGAGATTTTTTAATCTGGTATTATGAGAAGTTTGATGGATATGTCGGCTAAGTTTGATATTAAGAAGTATGATGGGAAGTCGCGTTTTGCATTTTGGCAAGTGCGTATGGCGGCAATTTTGTCAAGTCAAGGTGTTAAGGAAGCTATCTTTGGGCGACATAAAATGTTTGATGCGGTAAAAGATAAGAAGTGGAGAGATATGGATGACAAGGTGCTCTCCATTATCCATTTGTGTTTGAGTAATTCTACGTTACAAGAGGTTTTGTCAGAGAAAACTGCCAAGGGTTTGTGGGAGAAATTAGAGGACATCTATATGAAGAAGTCTCTCAGGAATCGATTGCAATTGAAGTTTCACCTCTACACCCTTCACATGGTTGAAGGTACATTAATTTCTGAGCACATATGCATTTCAAATTTTGCATCCATTTTGAATGATTTAGATAAAATTAGTGCTAAGGTAGAGGATGAGGATCAAGCCCTTTTGTTATTGTACTCATTACTGACATCTTATAAGGCGTTCAGAGACATGTTGATTTATAGTAGAGACAAAATTTCACTTAAGGATGTTAGGAGCAATTTGCAAGCCAAGTTACATATTGATAATGAGATGACTAATGTTGAGAAAGGGAGTCAAAGTGTTGGTTTGGTTGTGGATCGGGGTAGGCCAAAGGACTAAAACTCGAATGATGCAAGAATCTGCTCGAAGTCTAACCATAAGAATTTGACGTGAAACTATTGTAAGAAGAAGGGACACATTAAGGCCGATTGTTTTAAGTTGAAAATTAAATAAAAGGCGGATATGAAAGGTACTTCTTCGAAGAAGACCAATGTGGCCGAATGTGACATGCTTGACACTCTTTGTGCGGTAGACACCAATGTTGATGCAAAGCATTGTTGGGTGATGGATACAGGTGCTTCTCAACACATGACTCCAAACAGAGATTGGATTGAGACTTATGAGCCTGTGGATGGTATGGTGCTCATGAGGAACAACTATATGTGTAAGGTTGCCGGAATTGGTTCGGTGATAATTAAGTTCCAAGATGGAAAGATCTGAACGTTGACAGGTGTGAGATATATACCTGATTTGGAGAAGAATTTGATCTCTTTGGGTTTTCTTGAGGAAAAGGGATGCAAGTTCCAAAGTGAAGGTGGAGTTCTTTAAGTTTCTAAAGGGGCTCTCGCAATCATGAAGGCAAAGAAGATTGGAACCCTTTATTTCCTATAAGGTTCCACGGTCACGGGCTCAACTTCCATTGTACATTCAGGTTCTATCTCGGATGAGGATGCTATAAAGTTCTGGCATGTGAGATTGGGGCATATGAGCGAGCGAGGAATAACCATCTTGAGTAAGAGAAGCTTATTGTGTGGCCAATGGACTGGCAACTTGGAGTTTTGTGTGGCAAGCATAAGAGGTTGAGCTTCTCCACGGCTATTCAGTCGACTAAAGGAACATTAGACTACATCCATTCGGATCTTTGGGGACCTTCTCGTGATCCATCCAAAGGTAATGGTTCTCGTTACATGCTTTCTTTTATTAATGACTTTTCAAGGAAGGTTTAGGTTTATTTCTTGAAAGAGAAAAGTGAAGTGTTTCATACCTTCAAAGAATGGAAGTCACTTTTGGAGAACCAAACAGGAAGGAAAGTCAAAAGTTGAGAACTGATAACAATTTGGAGTTTTGTAACAATGAGTTTGATGATTTTTGTAAGGCCGAAGGGATTGCTAGGCATAAGACGGTGGTTAACACTCCATAACAAAATGGCATTGCTGAAAGGATGAATAGGACACTACTTGAGAGGCCTAGAAGTAAGTTTTCAAATGTAGGTTTGGGTAAGGAGTTTTGGGTAGAAGCTATTAACACAACATGCTATTTGGTGAATCGATCATCTACTACTTTGATTAAATTGAAGACACCCAAAGAAGTGTAGTCAGGTAAGTTGGCTATTTATTTGAATTTGAGGGGTCTTAGTTGTCTCGCTTATGCACATGTGAACGAAGGGAAGTTGGAACCTAGATCAAAAAAGTGTTTTTTTATTGGTTATCTCAAAAATGTAAAGGGGTATAGATTGTGGTGTTTCGAATCATCTAAGTTCCTCATTTTAAGAGTTTTCATTTTCAATGAGTCGATAATGTTGAAGGCAAAAGATGTTACGCTCAATCCGACTATTAAGGAAAATGAGACAGTTACGAAGAAGGTGGAGTTTGAAGTGTCGGTACAAGAAGGTGATGACGTGACATCACGTGATAATGCCAATTTAGAGGAAAGCCAAGAAGAGGCACAACCATAAGCATTGGCAAGGGACCGAGTAAGAAGAAAAATTCGACCACCAACAAGGCATGGATACTTCGATTTTGTTTATTGTTTGGCAGTTACCAAACATGCGGAGTATAGTAAGTCATCTTCTTATAAGGAAACCACTTCTTCTAAGGATGTAGTTGACTGGGTTGTCGCGATGAATGAAGAGTTACAATCGTTGCAATAAAAATGACACTTGGTCTCTTGTGAAGCCTCCTAGTAGTAAGAGGATTGTAGGTTACAAATGGGTGTTTAAGAGGAAGGTTGTTGGCTCAAATCCTACGGTTTTTCAATGCAAGGCAAGGCTTGTGGCTAAAGGATATAGTCAAGTTCAAGGTGTGGACTTCAATGATGTGTTTTCTTCCATGGTCAAGCATACCTCCTTTCGAGTTTTGTTCTCGTTGGTAGCAATGAAGGATTTGGAGTTGGAGCAAATGGATGTGAAAACTGCCTTCTTACATGGTGATTTGGAGGAATAAATTTACATGAGTCAACCAAAGGGTTTTGAGGTTCCAGGAGAGAAGAATAGTGCATCTCTTTTGAAGAAGTCCCTTTATGGCCTTAAGTAATCACCGTGGCAGTGGTATAAGAAATTTGACTCATTTACGATGAGTATTAGTTTCCATTGTTCCAATTTTGATAGTTGTGTCTACTTTAAGAAGTTGGATGGTGGTGATTTCATTTACTTGTTGCTCTATGTGGATGACATGTTGATTGCGGCCTCAAACTTGAAAGAAGTTAGGAGGTCAAAAGATCAACTAAATTCGGCATTTGAAATGAAAGATTTGGGGGCCACTACAAGGATTCTCGAGATAGAGATCACAAGGGATAGGTCCAAGAGAAAATTGTTTCTTTCACAAAAGAGTTTTGTTGAAAAAGTGTTACATCGTTTTGGTATGGAGAAGGCCAAGGTTGTTTGAACTCCTCTTGCGGCACATTTCAAGCTTTTGGGCACTTTAAGCCCAAAATCCGACGAAGAGAAGAAATATATGGAGAAGGTTCCATATTCGAGTGCGGGCAAAAGTCTCATGTACTTGATGGTGTGTACTTGACCTCACATAGCTTAAGCCATTAGTGTAGTAAGTAGGTATCTTTCTTATCCCGGGAAAGGGCATTGGGAAGCAGTGAAATGGATTTTTTGCTATTTGGGAGGTACCATTGATGCCCGTTTGGAGTTTGGCAATGGTAATAAGGCACTAATAGGTTTTATGGATGCGGATTTTTCGGGTGATTTAGACAAGAGGCGTTCATTGACAGGGTATGTTTTCACCCTTGGAAATTGTGCAATTAGTTGGAAGTCTACACTTCAAGCCACTGTTGCACTTTCAAGTATCGAGGCTGAGTATATGGCGATTATCGAGGCTATTAAGGAGGCTATTTGGCTCAAGACGTTTGTTGGTGAGATGTCTTCTTTCAAGGGTCCTATTATGGTGTTTTGTGATAACCAAAGCGCCATTCATTTGACCAAGGACATAATGTATCATAAGAAGACGAAGCACATTGACATTCGGTATCATTTTGTTCGAGATGTGATCTCGGAAGGCAAGGTTGTTGTGAAAAAGATTGGCACTGAGTCGAATTTGGCCGATATGCTTAGGAAGTCTCTTCTGATTGTAAAGTTCAAGCTTTGCTTAAGTTTGTTGTCAGTTTGTTTCTAGCATGTTGCTAGTGTATTTTTTGTTCACTTAAGATGCAATTTGGTTCAAGGTGGAGATTCTTATATTGTGAACCAAATTGCTAGTTGAGCCTATTGGGCTTTGTTTATATTTTTTTGGTCCATGTAGAATAATGATAGAGTTAATCTCAATATACATCATCTATAATCTCTCTACTTTTCTAGAACTCTCTCGGCTCACTCTCCCTCTCTCAATCTTGTCAGTAGCTCTAACATCTTTTAATTGGTCATCATACAAACACAGTATGATGACCAAGCTCTAGTTCCTATCTCATTTTCCCTTTTTGACATCGGATAAAATCTTTTAACTTGTTCTTCTTGTTTTATATCAACTTCCTTCCTATGATTAATCAATTGTTATTTTAATTTCTAAAAAGAGAAAAGTTTGATTCCATATCTAAAACTACTTAGAAAATGGAAATATAAAAATATATCATTCAACTTTAATCAACCCAAGTGTTTTTATATTTAATTTGATGCGGCAAAATGGTTTGTACCTCAAACATCACCATCTAACTATAACCAAGTCACCTAACCCAACATTTAGACTCTACGTTAGTTAATTACCAAGATTGTTTGGAGAAACCATAGTGACTCCAAGGCTTCAACGAAAATCCTGATTTAAGATTCTAGATTCGAGAGAATTTTGTTTCGTTGGTGAGTGCAGCCATCTTTTCCAATTCAAGAGTTTGTAGGAAGAAAAAAAGAAACAAACTTGATTACCTAGATTTCACCTCTATATTACAGTCGCAAAAGCCACTACAACTATTTTTAGATGAATATGTTTTCAGATACCAGGAAACAGAGATAGAAACAGCTATCCAAAAAAAGCTTGATAATCAGCCTAATGATTAATTAATTTTAACAACTATGAAGCTCAAATGCACTCCCTTAAACGATGCCAGGATCATCAGCATCCACCAGTAACACTTCCATTGAAGATCTCTATTGTATCACCTTGACAAACATGGTGCCAACGAAATGACCGATCATCATCCATCACATTTTGTTTGTATATGAAAAAGTAACCTTCCTGCGGTAGATCAAATTGAAGCTTCTGATGCAACTTCTGAAGTTCTTTTCTGAGCTCTCCCACGTTATCCAAGGCATTCACTTCAATTGGTATCTTCTTAGTTCCACACTTGGGCAAGACCATTATTTTCAACTTCTTCGACCCTGGAATATTTCCACCTGTCAAACATGTACCAGAAGCAGTCGGAGATGGCCTTAAATTCACATTAATCTCACTGTTATTGATTAGCTCGCAATCGCGCAAAGAGTAATGATCTTGCAACTCTCCACCGATTGAGTAAAGTGCCAACCTGTTGACTGGAAGAGACTCAAATTCTTGAATCTTCTCTTTCAAACGTAAGACTGTGTCGTTCGCATCCATTTCCACTGGAACATGCGTTTTCAAAGATGGTATGTTGACATTGAGCTGAATCTTTCCTGAAGAAAATGATTCTTCGCTCTTAATTTGAGTTTTCTCGGCGTCTGGGGCTATCAGGAGTTGAATGTGAGAGTTCTGCAAAATTTCACACTGCTCTACATCTTTATCATCCTGAAGAACATGCCCATTGAAGACCAGAGTTTGCTTGTTAACGGATATCCCCTGGTACTTATGTATCTTTTCTTTGATCTCAAGGACACTATCAAAGAAACCCACTTCAATTGAGAAAGGTCGACCTCTTGAGGGCTCAAAGATTACATCCATTGAAACTGCTGATGATTAGGGAAGACAGGTTAATGTTGAGAGAGAGGCTCTGAATATACGAGGGTTCATAAATGTAGTTGTAACAGTATCCGATATTGCCTAACTGTGCACCGAAATCAGTGGTTATACAGTAGATATATACATTTATTTCCAAAGATTTAAAGCCTATGGAAAGTTGTGAAAAGGGTGAAGCACTAAAAAAAGGTTTAAGACTCCTGTCTGCTACCATACGAATCTTTGTTACACTTATTCGTTTATATATGGAAGGTGGTGATAGAGATTTGGGTTTTCTTGGTTCGTTTTCAGAAAATTGGATGATATATACGGTTTACAATCGGATAACATCTATGTTCACATGCAATTTCCTATTTCTGTATATAAAACATTGATTCTTGCAGTATTCTCTTAAATGAAAAAGTCAAATTTTCATTACTCTTAATATTTCCGTTTCGTTTTAATATTTTTTATCTTTTATAGAACGACTATTGCATGAGCTTCCTAGTGGATCATACAAATCTACTGTAGAAACAAACTAACACGACCAGACTGCCCTAAGTTGCGCACCGTATGAATGCGCTGGATTCCGCTGGACGGCTCGAGCCATCCACAAACACGTAAAATGCACAGATAATTTCCACACAAAGTCTCGTAAGTCTTCGCAATCTATTTGAGAGACGAAGTTTTCTGACGTTGCAATAGTTCTTTTAAATGATTATTATTTATCAAATAAAATCTTAATTGTTAATAATATCTTAAACTCTAAAAACAATCAAGTACATAAAATTTTAATTTATCTCAAATATAACCTAAACACTAGCTGCATTAATGTTATATCATTAGTGATGCTCACTCACGTAGAGGACTATGTAAGGTGTTGTTAACCTATTTAATTACTGTCGTTTCAATCTATAAATCTATCTATACTATAAGTATATTGATCGTATCTTTATAGTATAAACAGTATTGTTCTTACGATAATTGGATTAATTATCTAACAATTTTTGTACACTTTGTTTAAGGTAAACAATAGAATAAATGAGGATATAAAACAAACTAAAATTGGCAATTAAACAAATGACAAAGCAATAATAGATTTGTGACTAATCAAGGAAAACAACCTAGGAGTTACGTCTATCCTTGTTTTGTTTTTGCTTTACCTTCTTGATTTAATAATACTCAATCCTAGATATCCAAAAATTATGAATATCCTTTCTTGAGATCTAACTAAGTAATCTCAATTAAAATAGATAAAAATTAAATTGCAACCTCTTGATTTTTCAAAACCCTTGCTAACTACCTAATTGGATTTAAATTAATTCAATAGGTAACTAACAAATAATTAAGATCTCTCTTCAATTGTCTATTAATATGATTTTTAAAGGTCTATTATGGTAATATAACATAGATAATTCAACCTAAGCTCTTAATTCAGATTAAATGTAAAATAATAAACACCATAAAGCATATGTCTATTAAACCAAGAACATAAAAGTTTAACAAAAAAAATTACGAGTAATTCCTCAAACAACTGAACATTCCATAGCCAAAATATATATCAATTTAATCATAATCAACATTCGATAACAAGGAAAGAAAAGAAAAGAATAGAATAGAAGTTTAAATTCTGGATGTCTTCTTCTTCTTGTCCTTGAGTTAGAAAATTTTGCAATTTTTTTCTTTTAGAATTTTGCCTTGTCATCTTTCTTTTTGATATTCTAACCACCTCTTTCAGTGTTTCTTTTTACCTTTTATAATTCTTAATCTTCCTAGGAATCTTTTTAGAATTTCTACACTTGTTTTTGACACCTTATTTATACATCTATAACACTTGTAAGCATATACATTAATTTATTTACCAATTTGAAAAGCTAGGACATCACTAAGTATCCTCTTATGGAAATTTCTAAGACTTTGTAAGTAACCATGCAATCTTAATTTTGAACTATAAAAGGGCATTTAAGAGGTTAAAAGGATGTTGAAGTCTTAGAACAGGAGCCTATTTTTCGTGGTTCACTCTAATCAATCTCCTAATATAATAATTGGCTATTCCTATGGCTGATTCATACTTCTGGTAAACTTAATTGAAGGTTACTAAAAGGTACTTCAGCTGAAGGCTAGATGTTTTCTTACAGGTATGTGGTGTGATTAGTGGCTAAACGGTAGGGATAGATGACATGAGCTGAGTGGTGAAATTTCTGTATCGTACGACTAGTGGTTGTTGAGTAGGGAAACTAGGTGAGGAGGTATTGTATAAATATATTACAAAATAAAAGAGGGCTAAATCACCTAAAATAAAAGAAGAAAATTATTTTATTATATTAATTATTAATTATATTAATTTTAACTCTTTTTTAGTTTTATATGAAATAAAAAGTCTATACTAAATATCAAAAAACCTAAAAGAAATTAAAATATTCAAAAAACAGAAATATGCAATATAGACAAAATCTGCCACTTCCATTTTGTTGGAGTTATGTAAATATAGTGCCCTGGAAAGCAAGTGTATTTAGATATAACTTAATTTTCTTCCAATTACTTTTGTAATGAAAATATTTATTACTAATAAAACAAAAGAGTTTGGTTTTATTTGTATGAGCATTATATATCTAGTCATAAGGTACCAAGATTCTTTTGTAA